>JALJCO010005535.1:0-17087 GCA_023101725.1 Atherinomorus stipes
GTCTATGTGCCGGACTGGATTTCTCTTTCCATTCAGTTCTTTTTGTTCTATGGGTGTTGCTTATGTAGCAAATTGTGTTGTATCTTGTGATGTGGGTGTTTTTTTTGTGTGTTTACTTGAATATATTGAAATGTGCATTCTACAGTGTTGGGTTATTTGTTCTGTTTCTTAATTGAGGGTGTTTGCATTAATTGTTTTCATCCTTTGTGGGGTTTCTATAGGCTATTTTGGGAAGGAGAGTTTTTTCTTTATCTTACATGCCAGGAGAGAGACCTGGCTGGACCCCTAACAACATAAGACGTTTTCCCCAAATACAAGGCCTCAGCCAAACCGTCACAACACCAGCTCACATCCAAGGACAGTTTACACTATTTACAAGACTACATCTAGATTCCTTTAGCATTTTTCCCATCATGCAATTTGTTCCCATCATCATCATCGGAATACATTTTATTTGAAAGGACCGTATCAAAGCGCACAAAGACCCTGTTTAAAACCACATGTGGAACGTAACTAATTACATGAGCTCAAGTTACTGGAATTAAGTAGTTTTTGTGAGTAATTTGTCATTTTTTAGTAGTTTTTGAAATAGGTCATTTTACTTTTACTCAATTACATTTTTGACCCCAGTAATTTACTTCATTACTTTGGAAACGTCCCCCATTACTGAGTAAAAACTGAAATGCAGGGGGAGAAAAATCCTCCTGAAGTAGCTTTTCTGTTCATGTTAAAGTGATGAAGAAGGAAATCCTCGACCGTATCTCAGCCAGTTCTGTGTTCAAACACAGACAACACAATAATTCATCATGCAGATGTTACAAATGTGTCAAGTGCTAGTTTTCAGTGGGCAGAATATTCTGTGGAGTGTCTGCCTTTATTTAATTTCTTTAAAAGCCTCCTTCCACTGAAAACCCGTTTAACTTGCTCCTTCTGAAATACGGAGGGTTTCCCCTTGTTTACTTACACATGCTGACTTGCTAGCGTTGCGTTCCCCCCAGTCGGCTGTGCTTCCTCATCACAGAAACAATACGAAGAAAAGAGCGAATCGGGAACAGCCTCGCACTTCTACGTCACATTGCAAATAGCGTATCCCACGTGGGGTTTCTATCTGTCCATTGGAAGGCAGGTAACCCTCCACTACACACTAGAAGTAAAGACGGCACGACTGTAGCTTCGGAGTTGAGAAGCTAATTAGCTAACTGTTTGTTAGCATGACGGAACAAACTTGTTTGTCGGCTCTATTTCCTGTCTGTAACAAAATAAGAGCGGAGGGCGGAGCTTCCTTCATACACTGATGGGAGGCAGCCAATCAGACGGAAGTTCATGAGAAGGACCCGGAAAAGCTGCCGTTGGACCACAAGCCTCTCTTCTAGTATACAAATACAGCTGGATACAAAGATACCAGAAGGTTTTTTTAAACAGAAACGATGCAGAATGCATTCAATAATAAAGGAGAACACAGAAATAATAATGAAATGACCACGGAAGTACAACTTTAAACAGGTGGTCAGTGGCTCATTTGTTCAGACTGATTTATTTATTATCATTTCAGAATTATGACAAATTTTTATGATAAAAAATACAAAAGAAAGAGCACAATTTGTTAATTTTCTAATAAGGGAAAGCCATTTTTCCATCTTAGAAGCTTTGATTTGTTTTATTTTCTCGATCGTTATAGTGAAAGTTTATCAAAAACAGCGTTGGACTGGATTTTTAACTCGTCCTTTTTTACTGCAAGTTACTGAAAGTAACTAAGTAACTTTTACTCAAAGTACATTTTAGATTAATCACTTTTTTACTTTTACTCTTATACATTTTTAGATGGGTACTTTTACTTGAATTTTTCAGTACTCCCCCCCCCCCCCCCCCCCCCCCCCTCTGTATAAACCAGATAAAACATTAAAGGGATATTGTGTAAGTTTTCCTGTGTTTTATTCACAAACACTGATTATTTGGTTCAAAAGTGTTTTTTCATTAATCAGTAATCACTCCCATCAACAAACTGAAGTGCTCCTCTAAGTTTTAAATTTCCGTTCGTATCATTCATTTACACATCGAGCGGGGCGGCTCGGTGGGGGCTGCCATGTCGTATCGCCATGTTTTTGCGTTCGGGAGAAGCGTGACAGCAGGAAAACACAGAAACTCACCGGACACACCGGAGTTTTCAGCTCAGTTCGAGGTAATGCCTTTGAAAAGTCACCGCGCTGCAGTGGGAGAAACCAGCGTCTCACTGATGCTGCGTTCACGTGCAGTCGGGCAGACGGCCGTCGGTAACAAACCAGATGTCATTTTAATCAATGAAGCCGAGCGAAAGACGGTAAAACATGGGTCAGGGAAAACAATACGACATCGCCATGACAACAAATCAGATGTGGACTGATGTCACTGTAACTGACGGACCACATCTTCACATAGAGGCCGGTGATAACTTTACATGCAGCGGATGTCATCGGTCTGCCCGGTTTCACGCGAATGCAGCATGAAAAGTACGAGGGAGCTGCTCCCGATTACACAGTGTCCCTTCAAAACCAGAAGCTAAACCAGATAAACTGCGGAACATCATCTGCTCTGTAACCAGAACGTTCCTGACCAGCATGTCTGCAGCATCCATGTTCAGTAATCTGATTACTGCTGTGTTCTGCAGTCAGATATGGCAGCGTGCGGTTCGCTTGGCGTTCTCCGTGAGTCACGTGACCACTTTTACAGAAAGTTATCCTTTTAGTCTGGACGGTGCAAATGGTTTGGTGTGAGCCGAGCATCAGGCTGAGGATTAGAGTTGTCCAAGCTTGGCTGAAGCGTAATAGTCTCTTCTGCTCTGACTCGGAAACATCCTGAAACCATGAGGAAAACCAGTAGACGCGTTCCTGCAGAGCAGAACATCACCGCACATGTGGAGTGGGTCGGCTACGTTGGTGTGATCGGGCTTTAGTCAGCCTGTAAAAGCAGAGGGGCCAGTGTGTTTGGGTTTAATGTGAGAACCACGATGCTGCTGCAGACATCTCTGCATCACCACCTCTCAGCTCCTGTCTCCCTGCATTTTTCACAGTTCAGAGGCTTCGCTTGGAAAAAAGTGAAGCAGAAAGCTCAGCTAATTACATCCTGAATGTGCAGTTTTTCTGTTTTTGTTCCAAGCTGCCGGAGGCTCCGTTCACCCGGACCTGACCTTCACAGGACCACGGACACAGCGTTGTTGTTGTGGATTACCACCTCTAACTCTGGAGGGAAGCTAGACACACTAACTGCAACAAATGCGTAAAATCATTTCTGAGAAGCTTTAGCTTCTTGTATTTGACTCCACAAATAAACATGAACCCGCATGAAGACGTTAAAAGCCTCGCAGCAGAACTCTGGACAGCTTGAAGGCAGTTCAGCTCCTTCTCGTCCACGTTAGGAGACTTTTAGACTGCAGATGTCTCGCTGCAACGATCTGCCACATTTCTGTTCATGACAGAAACGTAAATCACAAACCGCTGCAGGGTTATTGGTGGTTGGAAGCCCAGTTGCACGGCTGAGGTCTCCACCAAGCCAGCCAGGTTTGGTGTGGAGGAACTTCTTCTTCTGTGGTTTTCCCAGCATCTTCTCAGCAGCAGCTGAAAGCATCACGGCTGCTGTTGGAAACCCAGAAGAAGCTGCTCAGCGGTTCTGCTCCGGTGATGTGGAGTTAGCCCGGTCCACCAGCCTGACCACCACCGTGTCTGAGCTACACAGCAAGTCAGTCTGGGTTCCTCCGTTAGGAAGTGATTTCCACTCCGGGGAAAAAAATTGACCGGACCAATCACAGCGGGGGAGGCGGGACTTTACGATACAACTCATTTCTCTAACCATAAACAGTCAGACTGTCTGCAGGGGAGCGACGGGTTCCTGATGCCCTCTCTGACGTCTTAATGAGCTGCATTTGTCCTGAAACCTGCAGCAACCTGCTGCTCTGAAGGCTGTCCTCCATGTTCTCCTCTCAGAAGAAGACGTTTGCGTCACTTCCATGTTTCTCTGATTGGTTCTCTCCGGTTCATTTTCCTCCGGTTAGTCCCACCTCTCGTCTTGAGTTGGAGATCAGTCTCCAGCGGAGGACCAGACTGACCTGCCCTGTATCTCATACATGACGTTGTCAGGCTGGTGGACCAGGCTAGTGTGGAGTCAGAGTAACCGTCCCATCCGGGCAAACTGTCTTTCAAGTCAGCCGTCTATCAGGCGAGCAGGAACGTGTGGCGGTTCTTAGTGTCAGGAATTCAATTCATAACAATTCAAATTCACTTTATCCGTTAGGAACTTCATTTGCAGAGAGAAGCGTAGCTAGCAGGCACAATCATACATGCACTTCAATCACTTTCCAAGACCTGCGATAAATAGATTAAAAGCCACATAATAAAATACACGCCATGTAAAATAGCATGAAAATAACATTCAATAAAACATTTATAGAAATCTGAGAATGGACTGATGAACCTGAAGTTTGCGGAGTTTACGGAGAAAAAAGAGACGATGTTGACATTTGGAGAAAATGTGCTGTGTTGAGTTGGAATGTGAGTTTGTGATAAGTTATGGAACCAAGTATTTGTATGAGTGAACTCTTTCTGTTGTTTCATCGCTGGCTGTGAGTGGAGGGGGTGGGGGAGGGGTCATGATGGAACTGAGTGACCATCTCTTTTGTCTTGTAAACATTAAGTCCAGACAGTTTTCCCTGCACCGCCGTGAAACAGAGTCCAGTTCTGTTAGCAGCAGCCCGTCTGTGTTTGTGCAGTCCATGATGACTGTGTCATCTGAGGGCTTGATGTAGATGCTCCTGGGGGGGGGGGGCTCCTACAGCCTGTGGTGTACAACAGCAGTAACTGGAACAGCCGCTGGCCGCCGTCTCCATCAGTCTGGGACAGACCTCGTCCTCTTGACTGGTCCAGACTGGGATCTGGGCTGGCTGCTGTACGCGACCATCGTGCCACTCAGTCGTGAAACGAGTCGTTGCTGACTGACGGCGCTGCTGCAGGATGGTGGAACTCCTCTCTGGGACTGAAACACCATCGCCTCCATGGAGGACACATGGCTCAGGCTGAACCTGAAGAACCTGAACCAGCCGGAACCCTGGATCAGGTCTCCTGCTGCCTGGTTGCTGCAGGAAGAAGTGGAGAAATCCTGTTCCCCCCCATATCTGGAGAACCTCCTCTGAACGAGTCAAAATGCTTTCTGGGATATCTTTATCTGTTCCTTCCATATGCAGAAAAATATGATAGAAACATGACTGAGAGCCAGACAAAGAAGCAGATCCCTGCGCTCCTAAACCGAACAAAGAGAACCCCCCAGAGAGGCTTTATCAGAATCCAGGATCAGAGTTCTGGTCTGTCAAGTGTTCGTGGGGCAGCTCGGTCTCTGAGGCAGACTGGACTGGTTCAGATGTGGGAGCAGTCCCAAACACACTCCAGGAGACTCCCAGCATCCTCCCGTCTGATCCTCACACATCACAGCTCCCAGCCCCGCACCAGCAGCATACACACACACGCACGCACGCGCACGCACGCACGCACACACACACGCACGCACACACACACACACACATCACAGCTCTCAGCCCCGCACCAGCAGCATACACACACGCACACGCACGCACACACACACGCACGCACGCACACACGCACACACACACGCACACGCACGCACGCACACACGCACGCACACACACGCTCACACACACACACGCACGCACACACACACACACACATCACAGCTCTCAGCCCCGCACCAGCAGCATACGCACGCACGCATGCACGCACACACACACGCACACACGCACGCACACGCTCACACGCACACACGCACGCACACGCTCACACACACACACGCACGCACACACACACACACACACATCACAGCTCTCAGCCCCGCACCAGCAGCATACACACATGCACGCACGCACACCCCCCCCCCCCCCCCCCCCCCCCCCCCCCACACACACACACACACTCACCGACCTGTCAATCATTCTCACACCACGCTTCAGAGGGAGGGAGCTGTGTGTGCGGTGTGTGTGTGTGTGTGGGTGGTGGAGGTACTGAGAGGGTCTGAAACAAAGAGGGCTCATGATGCTTCATCATCTACATGTTTACACTCATCATCATCATCTCAGAACAGAAGAAAATGAAGTAGGAGGAGGACATGAGATGAAGACATCAGAGACATGTGAGACATCAGAGACATGTGAGACAGATTTCAGGATGTTTGAGTTTGTAAAGGATGAGACAGAGGTGAGCTGAGGTGAAACATCATCCTGCATGATGCGAGCAGAGATGGAGAGCAGGAGGCTTTCTGTTCACACATGTGATAATGGAGCTAATGTGATTCTGGGGGCTGGATGGGAAGGTTCCGAGGAGGGGGGACAGACAAGCTAGTAATGGGGTAATTATGGAGGAGGAACTGGAAATGAAAACTGTGTGTTTGAAAGGCTTCAGGACTCACAACCAGCTGTAGAACAGCTTTAATGAACAGTTAGTTCAGACATGAGTCCAACTCTGACAGATGTAGGAGGTGACCCCCCCATCCATGGCTAAACTAGCATCATCTTCATCCTACCTGTCCTGCAGCATCATCTTCATCAGTCTTATCTTTACTCTTATTCTGTCCCTTCCTCTCTTTCTGTTCCTCTCTTCCTCTGGTAATGTTTCCTTACGTTTCTTTGCTGAATCCTCCGTGATGCGTTCAAACACCCGCTGTGTTCATGTCTGGTTTATATCCGTTTGCTAGTACGTGATGCGTTCAAACACCCGCTGTGTTCATGTCTGGTTTATATCCGTTTGCTAGTACGTGATGCGTTCAAACACCCGCTGTGTTCATGTCTGGTTTATATCCGTTTGCTAGTACATGATGCGTTCAAACACCCGCTGTGTTCATGTCTGGTTTATATCCGTTTGCTAGTACATGATGCGTTCAAACACCCGCTGTGTTCATGTCTGGTTTATATCCGTTTGCTAGTACGTGCTGCGTTCAAACACCCGCTGTGTTCATGTCTGGTTTATATCCGTTTGCTAGTACGTGATGCGTTCAAACACCCGCTGTGTTCATGTCTGGTTTATATCCGTTTGCTAGTACGTGATGCGTTCAAACACCCGCTGTGTTCATGTCTGGTTTATATCCGTTTGCTAGTACGTGATGCGTTCAAACACCCGCTGTGTTCATGTCTGGTTTATATCCGTTTGCTAGTACATGCTGCGTTCAAACACCCGCTGTGTTCATGTCTGGTTTATATCCGTTTGCTAGTACATGATGCGTTCAAACACCCGCTGTGTTCATGTCTGGTTTATATCCGTTTGCTAGTACATGCTGCGTTCAAACACCCGCTGTGTTCATGTCTGGTTCATATCCGTTTGCTAGTACATGATGCGTTCAAACACCCGCTGTGTTCATGTCTGGTTCATATGCGTTTGCTAGTACATGCTGCGTTCAAACACCCGCTGTGTTCATGTCTGGTTTATATCCGTTTGCTAGTACATGATGCGTTCAAACACCCGCTGTGTTCATGTCTGGTTCATATGCGTTTGCTAGTACATGCTGCGTTCAAACACCCGCTGTGTTCATGTCTGGTTTATATCCGTTTGCTAGTACATGATGCGTTCAAACACCCGCTGTGTTCATGTCTGGTTTATATCCGTTTGCTAGTACATGATGCGTTCAAACACCCGCTGTGTTCATGTCTGGTTTATATCCGTTTGCTAGTACGTGATGCATTCAAACACCCGCTGTGTTCATGTCTGGTTCATATCCGTTTGCTAGTACATGATGAGTTCAAACACCCGCTGTGTTCATGTCTGGTTTATATCCGTTTGCTAGTACGTGATGCGTTCAAACACCCACTGTGTTCATGTCTGGTTTATATCCGTTTGCTAGTACGTGATGCATTCAAACACCCGCTGTGTTCATGTCTGGTTTATATCCGTTTGCTAGTACGTGATGCATTCAAACACATACTGCAGTTTATTTTTGAACAAATGTTTTGTTGAATAAACACACATATAAACAGAAAAACAATGACAAAACTCTGCTTTTCTTTAGGAACAATAAGAACATCACAGCACTCAAAGGAAAATGAAGGAAAAAATGACAATAATGTATATAATGTGTATATCACCGTGCATACATACACACGTACACACATAATAAGTGTGTGAAGGAAAAAAAAAAAAGGGGGGGGGAAGCACCACCCCCACCCCACATAAACTCTTGCACACTTCTCAGGTGAGTCAGAGAAGCAGGAAAACAAAAGTCCTTTAATTAAACAAGTTAAGTAAGGGGGGGTGTCATTCTATAAGCGTTTTAACTGAGTCAGCTGCCTGACGCCAACCTTTTATAGGACTCTCACTGACACCGTGAATTCTGGCTGTTGACAGCTCTAAGTAGACCACATCCAAACAGCTAAGGGCCCAGTGTCTAATGGTCAGAGAATGTGGAGGCTTCCATCGCAGCGCAATCTGCTTTTTGGCAACTGTCAGGCCAGCCAGAACCATGCGCTTCTCAATCATGGAAATATTTAAATCTGACAGGTCATTCAGTAGATGGACAGGAATAGTGACAGGAATGGTTACATACTGCTGTTTCTGAGCCTCGGGACAGTGACGGCTTGGAAATGCACATAATGAATGTTTGTGTGACATCAAAATGAGTCAGAAAGGCAGATTTTGAAGGTGAAAAAGTTACGTTGTGGGTCTTTAAAAGGTTATTTCAGTCCAGATCATCATAAACATTTTCATAAATCTGTCTCCTTGTGATCATTTGCTGCTTAGTAGAAGAACAAATCAAATGGACCATCAGGGGCCCAAACCAGAGTCCTGCCTGTCCTGGACCACGCTGGGCTACAACTGTGTCCGGGAGGGTGTCTGATAGGAAGACTAGGCCACATTAAATCTGTGGATCAGCTGACAGAAGCAGTCTGCTCTGAAACCAGCTCACCACTACACACGACCTCAAGCGTTGTCTTCCAGCCTCAGCAGGTCTGATCCTCTCTTCTCTAAACATCCTAAACCCTGAAGATCTGGATGGAGGAAGAGAAGGAATCTCTGACAGATGTGATGCCTCCAGACGCAGAAAGTCTTGAACATGACGTCAGACTTGTCCACACAAGTTTAATCTCTACAGCTAACTCACGTTTCTGCTCCTGCAGGTCTCTGCTCTGTTCGGTTCCATGGTTTACTCATCTTAATGTTCCTTTAGAATCCTGGACCTGGGCTTTACTGTTGTTAATAATAATAATAATAATGATAATAATAATAATAATAATAATAATAATAATAGATCAGATTTATATGGCGCTTTTTCTTGCAGGGCACTCAAAGCGCTCACAGTAGGTCCATTATTCTTTCACTCCTAATTCATACTTGGTGATGACGGAAGCGTGGCAGCCATTTCACACCTACAGTCCCTCCAACCACCACCGGAACATTTACACACATTCATACACCAGTGGTGCCCCCACTGGAGGCAAGGAGGGTTAAGTGTTTTGCCCAAGTTGTGTCCTTGGGCAAAGACACAACAACAGATGGCTGGGGGATCGGGATTCAAACTGCCGATCCTTCGATCATTGGCCGACCTGCTCTACCACCTGGGCCACTGCATATGCAGTTCTGATTGGCTCAGATTTGGCCCAGATGTGCAGTTCTGATTGGCTCAGATTTGGCCCAGATGTGCAGTTCTGATTGGCTCAGATTTGGCCCAGATGTGCAGTTCTGATTGGCTCAGATTTGGCCCAGATGTGCAGTTCTGTTTGGCCCAGATTTGGCCCAGATATGCAGTTGTGATTCTGTCCAGTGGGATGTGGCTGTGACATCAGGTGAGGCGATGCATGCTGGGAATGCTGTCACGCTAGCTCTGGTTGCGTTGTTACCTGGACAGAGTTGATCTAGTTTGGCTAAAAACAGACACAGCTGATGGAGGAAGGAAGAAAAATGAAGAACATCATCAGAAGTCTCACATCTGACCCTCTGCAACATCTGCAGCCTGTTTTAGGTAGATTTATTTAAGTAAATAAATAATAATTCCTGAAAATACATTTTGAGATGGTAGTTCCATGTGAGTTGCTTATTGATTCTAAAGAGGTTTTATTAATTAAAGCTGTGTGATATGAGCTGTGGCTTCAGAGGCTGACCTGCAGGTTGAGGGTGGAAACCCAGAGCTGGTTTCTCAGAGTCAGCACCAGCATCAGCAGCAGTTTAGATGTGTGCATGACTCACTCTGGTGTGGAAAGATCAGGATTATAATCTGGAGCGTGTTGTGTTTGTTTCTGCAGTGTGAGATGAAACCCGGGAGCCAGAGTTCGCCTCCATCAGCTTCACCCAGAGGAAACGCTGAGAAGACAAAGTCTCCCACTGAAGGCAACGTTTGATGCTCGGAATGAGAAGCTAAGGTTGGTGGGAATACTGGGATCTAACAGTTGATGCAGAGAATCACTCAAATCACCAGATAAAATCTACTGATTACTGATTTGCTTTGAACTTTTGCAACTTTGTCTTTTAATGAGTTTCTACCATTTGGTCATATTTGGTAATTTAGCTGTTTTTTTTCCTGTTGCTGGTTGCTTGTCAGTCCTACATTGACCCAGTGGTTTCTGGTGGTGTTGCTCCATGTTCTGCATCAAGTTACTTACCAATAAACCCCCCAAAATGGACCAAATTCCATGAACGAAACTGTCCGTCCATCGGCGTATCCATCCTCTATAGGTGCTTTCAGACTGTAGGAACCTTCTGGAGTTCCTAGAACCTTTTAGTAACCTTTTTTGGTGCATTGGGCCACATAGGAACTAGGGACTCGACCCTCAGTTCCTAGAACCTTTTAATCTCCTACTCTGAGGCAGGGTGTTTTCAGGGTTCCATAGGAACTGAAATACATAGATGTTTGGTGATTGGTAGAACTGGCAAGCTCCCACCCCCTTGTGTGATCTCCACTTCTTCCAGCCCCGCCATATTTAAAAAGTCCCACAGCTGTTCCAACTGTTTACCGAGATCATAATAACAACATAAACTATTACAACATGAGTGTACCAATTCATGATTAAATTCATCACAATGGTACACGTCCCCAATCCAGAACTATTCTGAAATGTCCAAAAACAATTATTTTATATTTATAGTGACAGGACCCCTGTCACAGTGTGGGGTCCTGTCACTATGCCTCCGACTGATCATGTGCCCTGGCTACTTGGCCACAGGGATGAACCTTTGGCTGAATGGTCAGCGTACATGACCCCCACCCTGGGGTCTGGGGTTCAAAGCCCACCTGGGCCCTCTGTTGCGTACCTTGCCACACTAATTTAATGACCCAGATACAGCTGCAAAGTGTGGCAGTAAAATCCGTGGCTGCTGCCTGTCCACTTTAGTGGACGGACGTCAACAAAAAGTTAACAAGATGTAACGTGATACATATGAGCGTGATAAGGGAAAGCTGGTAAGTTAGCTTTTATAATAGCTTTGAATAAAAGGGATGGAAAACCCAAAATACAGTTGCAAATTGACCTATGGCTAAACCACACCCCCAAACGCAATGGGCCAATCACAGTGCACATAGCTAACTCAATACACTCGGACATTTTCTGCTTGAACATCCATTGAAGTGAATTGAAGTTAGTCCATTTTTGTTCGTTTTTATGTGTCTATACTGTATGTGTTTTTTAAATTTGGAATGGTCAAACAGTGTGCATATGGGGTACATACAACTGCCACACTAGGTATCCTGAGAGGCTGGGTGACAGGGTGTATTTTTTGCCCATTCCCAAGCCACATCTTAAACGAAAAAAGTGTCTGCTTTGTATAAAGTTATGCGGCAGACCACCACATAAACTAAACATGGATAAATGAACAAGGATGTCTACATCTGTTCTAAGGTAAGACAACAGCTTATTTGAGGCAACATTTTGTCACGTTGCTGGCAAAAAATATTATCTTTAACATCCCCAACGTTAGCTTAAGTTAGCTAATGCTAGCCAAACGTGCTATTTTTTGTACTTCGGTAATGGTACATAAGAGGTCAGCTATAGCTGTGGTGCAGTATAGGTGTTGTGAAGTATAAGTGTGATGTAGTATAGGTGTTGTGAAGTATAGGTGTTGAGTAGTATAATGCCCCTTTTCCACCATCCCTTTTCTGCTCAACTCACCTGACCTCAGTTATTGGGCTTTTCTACTGGGGGTTTTCCGAGCTGAGGTGATACAGTTTCTGTACTCCCTCTGGCGAGGTTCTGAGCGTGCTGAAGCGAGCGTTGTCTGACGTCATCTCACTGCATGCCACCTATTGGCCAAGGGGGTTAGCCAATCAGATGTCAGAGTCAGAGAGTGACAGAAGAAGAAGATGAGAAGAAGTTATCCGGGGGAATTGGTTGATTTCATTATTTGCACAGTTTTAGGAAGTGCTTATGTGGCATAGGTGGTAAGAAGTTCACCTTTCAACCAAAATTTTGTGGGTTCAATTCTCTTTTCTGCCGAACAACATTTTTTTTTCTCCATGATCTTGTTGAGATAGATAGATAGATAGATAGATAGATAGATAGATAGATAGATAGATAGATGGATTCAGCTTATTCTCATGGTTGCTGCCTCTTGGCCCTAGTAAAAGGGGTTTTTAATCTCAATGGGACTTTTCCTGGTTAAAAAAATAAATAAAAAGATTCAGATTCGGAGGACTTTATCGCATGCATGCATGCATGCATGCATGCAGATAGATAGATGGCTAGATAGATAAATCGGAGCTCGTGAGGGAGGGATTTCAGATTTGCAACAAGATCGCAGAGAAAAAAAAAGAGATTCATTCAGGTGAAAATGGACTTGAACCAGGGATCTTCAGGTTGTAAGGGAAGTTTACTACCATCTGCACCACATGAATGCTTCCATAATTTGTGTCAGTGATGATATCATCCATTCATCCCATGTTACTTTCTCCCATACTTCTTGTCTTTTTCCCCTCTGTTGTTGTTTTTACTGGCAGCTACGAACAATGAGGTGCGGCGAGGTACCGCCACATACTGTAGGAGTGTTAACTGTTGCTGCTGTCCTTTACGTTGCATAATCTAGTACGAGGCAGCAGCGTCATTCGTATCCCGCCCACTTGTGGTCGGGGTAATGGATTGTAATTGAAAAGCTACCAAGCCAAGTTGAATTGAGTTGAACTGACCTGTGCTGGTGGAAAAGGCCCATAAGTGTGGTGTAGTAAAGGTGTTGAGTAGTATAAATGTGGTATAGTATAACTGTAGTGTAGTATAGGTGAACGTGTAGTACAGATGTGGTGTAGTATAGCTGTGGTGTATTATCGGTGTTGTGTAGTACAGGTGTGGTGTATTATAGGTGTGGTGTAGTACAGGTGTGGTGTAGTACAGGTGTGGTGTAGTACAGGTGTGGTGTAGTATAGGTGTGGTGTAGTACAGGTGTGGTGTATTATAGGTGTGGTGTAGTACAGGTGTGGTGTAGTATAGGTGTGGTGTAGTACAGGTGTGGTGTAGTACAGGTGTGGTGTAGTATAGGTGTGGTGTAGTATAGGTGTGGTGTAGTATAGGGTGTGGTGTAGTACAAGTATGGTGTAGTACATGTGTGGTGTAGTACAAGTATGGTGTAGTACAAGTATGGTGTAGTGTAGGTGTGGTGTAGTATAGGTGTGGTGTAGTACAAGTATGGTGTAGTACAGGTATGGTGTAGTACAGGTGTGGTGTAGTATAGGTGTGGTGTAAGTACAAGTATGGTGTAGTACAAGTATGGTGTAGTGTAGGTGTGGTGCAGTACCAGATTCTACTCCACTCCCGTGGCTGTTTCATCACTTTTTGGCACAACACCGGCAGCCGTGCAGTAGTTTGAACTGAGGGAGTGACACTTGTCACCTTCCAGAGATTCACAGGCTGATTTATACTCACAGTTTCAGACTTGTGAACAATGTTTTATTTCATGATTTTTTAATTATCTTGTCATGATCTCTGTCTGATCCCGCATCTGCTGTTCGTGTTGATATCTGTCATCTCCCGAGACGTCACATAGCACCTGTCACCAAATGTTGATTGTTTGTCCGAGTGAGTGGAGGGGGCGTGGCCCAGCCATAGGTCAGTTGTGTCAGTACAATTTGCGCCTCTTCAGTGGACAACTCTGGTCCGTCCAGTAAAGTGTCTGGGCATACTTTAACTAAAGGTATACAAGACGTTCGTAGGGCAGCTTTCCAACGGTGGGGGCTGTTCCGTTAAGTGATACAAATGACTGTGATGATGGAAAGTTGGTGAGCCATTTTTGTAATAGCTTTGAATAAAAGAAATGAGGAAACCTCAGTTTTGTATCAGATGATCTGGGGCATAAATGTGTCTGTCTCAGACGACTGCGTCAAACATGGTTCCTATCAAGGTCCTCCCTCATGTGCGAACGCAGACTGATGGGGAAGGTAGTTCTAAAACTAAACTCCAGACGGGGAGTTTTAGGAACTGATCCTAGAACCCTCTGATCCTAGAACCTCTCTGTCTGAATGCCTCTCCTGCGTCTCCCATAAATGGGCCTTACGTGTCGCTGCTGGATCTAGCAGATCTGGATCTAGCAGAGCTGGATCTAGCAGAGCCGGATCTAGCAGAGCCGGATCTAGCAGAGCCAGATCTAGCAGAGTCAGATCTAGCAGAGCCGGATCTAGCAGAGCCGGATCTAGCAGAGCGGGATCTAGTAGAGCCGGATCTAGCAGAGCCGGATCTAGAATAGCTGGATCTAGCAGAGTTGATCTAGCAGAGCCTGATTTAGCAGAGCCGGATTTAGCAGAGCCGGATCTAGCTGAGCCGGATCTAGCAGAGCCGGATCTAGAATAGCTGGATCTAGCAGAGCCGGATCTAGCAGAGCCGGATCTAGCAGAGCCGGATCTAGAATAGCTGGATCTAGCAGAGCCGGATCTAGCAGAGCCGGATCTAGCAGAGCCGGATCTAGCAGAGCTGGATCTAGCAGAGCCGGATCTAGCAGAGCCGGATCTAGCAGAGCCGGATCTAGCAGAGCCGGATCTAGCAGAGCCGGATTTAGCAGAGCCGGATCTAGCAGAGCCGGATTTAGCAGAGCCGGATCTAGCAGAGCCGGATCTAGCAGAGCCGGATCTAGCAGAGCCGGATCTAGCAGAGCCGGATCTAGCAGAGCCGGATTTAGCAGAGCTGGATTAGCAGAGCTGGATCTAGCAGAGCCGGATTTAGCAGAGCTGGATTAGCAGAGCTGGATCTCGCAGAGCCGGATCTAGCAGAGCCGGATCTAGCAGAGCTGGATTAGCAGAGCTGGATCTAGCAGAGCTGGATCTAGAATAGCTGGATCTAGCAGAGCTGGATCTAGCAGAGCTGGATCTAGCAGAGCCGGATCTAGCAGAGCTGGATCTAGCAGAGTCGGATTTAGCAGAGCTGGATCTAGCAGAGCTGGATCTAGCAGAGCCGGATTTAGCAGAGCTGGATCTAGCAGAGCCGGATTTAGCAGAGCTGGATCTAGCAGAGCTGGATCTAGCAGAGCTGGATCTAGCAGAGCCGGATTTAGCAGAGCTGGATCTAGCAGAGCCGGATCTAGCAGAGCCGGATCTAGCAGAGCTGGATCTAGCAGAGCTGGATCTAGCAGAGCCGGATTTAGCAGAGCTGGATCTAGCAGAGCCGGATCTAGCAGAGCTGGATCTAGCAGAGCTGGATCTAGTTCTGAATGATCTCTGTTTTGTGGGGAAGGTGAGCTGGTGCGGATGTTGTGGAGGATTTTCTGCGGCATATCCCGTCAGGATCATGAATATTTACATCTCCATCTCCAGTCTGACTGCTCGTGGCCACGCTTTGAAACCGTGCCCTCTGGATGGCACCAGACGTGTGTTCAGCTTTCCCGCACCGACACCTCAGATGCGAGGCTTTGATAATGGCAAGCAGAGCCCCCGCCTCACACTCCCGCTGGGGTTGGTCTCCCCGTTTTCCTCCTCCTCCTCCTCCTTATCTTCATCCCTTCTTAAACCCTCCCCCCTTTCTTCCTCACTGCCTTTATTCTCCCCCCCCCCACCCTCTCTATCCATCCTTGGACTTGTGGGGCTGTTGCTAGGGAGTTCTGGCGACCACAGAGTTTTCTAATTGGCCATGAGTTAAAAAGAGGAAACCAAAAAAGGAGGGGCAACAGAGGTGAAGGCATTGGGGGGGGGGATCCAGATGTGTTAATGAGGGGCCACAGAGAGCTGACAGAGGAGGGGTGGGGGTGGGAGGAAGAGATATAACTGATAGACTGATGGATGAAAGGAAAAGGTGAGATCATGGTGGAAGTGAAGAAGTGGGGGGTGGGGGGGTTGGGTTGATAAGGGGAGATAAAAGATGGAGCAATAACATAGATAAAGAAAGGATGTACAAGCAAAGAACAAAGGGGAGAGAGAGAGAGAACAGCTGCATCCTTTCATTTATTTTACACACAAATAAACTTTACATCCGTCACACACACACACAGGTGTTTACATGAAACACACACACACACACACACGTGCTTACATGACACACACACACACACACACACACGCACACAGGTGTTTACATGACACACACACACACACACACACACACGCACACAGGTGTTTACATGACACACACACACACGTTTACCTGAAGATAAATCAGTTCTCGTGCTCTAGGGCTGTCAAAATTGCTCCAAAATCCCGTTTGAATATTTGCTCTAAGATTTACACATAATTCGAATAAATTCGAATATCCATTTGAGCAATGTGCCAACAGGAGAACAAACTAATACATGACAAAACTACTTGTACAGACTCAGCCAGCGAGCATTTGTGTTGCGCCATCTTGCGCCGCCGCCGTTGCCTGGGGAACGAGTCCCAGTTACTTCCTATCTACACGGAAAGCAGCGTGAATATCTGGATTTACAATGTTGGACAGTCGTCTAATGTAATGATAACCTATAGGTATGTTATCCAGAGATCTCTAAAGGATTCTGACATTTTATTTATTTATTTACATCGGAGCATTAACTTAAACTATTATTCATCTCCAGAAACTGGCTTTAATGACAAGCCACACCGGAATAACACAGAAATGTCGTGATTACTTATCAAAGTTTAAAAAACCAAACCCTTTCAGAGCTCGTTACTTATCTATTTTGTCATAAATAGATGAC
>JALJCO010005536.1:0-20340 GCA_023101725.1 Atherinomorus stipes
AAAGGAGTGATGACATAACAGTTAAAAACTAGTTTATGTTGTTGGCATTACTTTATATGTAAATACTCCAAAGAAAAAAACGGCATTTTTTACAGCGGAGTATTGTTTTGAAACGCCAGACCTCACTTCCTCAGTGATACAGTTGGGTCCGGTGATGATATGGAGCTTTTACCCGGAGACCACGTTGACTTCATTTAGATTGGCCACACCTTATTTCGCTATGACCTTATTTGGAGAATCCAGGTCAAGCTGTGGTCGGAGTTTGCTAAAGGCTAACTGCTAGCAACATGGGCACTTCAGATAGTGAGCTACGTTTATCAGACAAGACAGCATTTAGAAAATAAATAAACTTACAGGTAATGACAAGGTTGTGGTCGCCTCCTTCAGTGTTGCTGCAGAAGTTTGCTTTTAAATCCATTTGTTTGAAAACCCAGACCTGACTGCAGAAGGGGGGGGGGGGGGAAGTTACTACAGGCTCCATACATGCAACTGAATCAGACAGGGAGGGGAGGGGGGGAGCGGACGGTGCATAAACCGTTAGAGAGAGAGAGAGAGAGAGAGAGAGAGGGGGGGCGCTGTTTACTTGATAGTGTGCTCTTATTGAGCAATTAAATTACGTAGAATGATAGAACTACGTAGAATGATAGCCTGCTGTCTGACCCAACTGTTTCTGAGCAGAGAGACAAAGCTGACAGACCACAAACAGGAACTTTGATTCTCACTCTGGACATTCACATGGCCTCATCAGTGCACAACAGATCATATTATACACCCAAAACCCCAGAAAAGTGAATTTGATGTCATGGCACCTTTAAGGGAAGCATGAGACCTCATGCACTAGGTGCTTCTGGGAGTTGGAAATGAGTTGGTCAATAATGGAGTGATATTTCATGTGGTTGGAGGGTACAAAGAATGCACCTGGCGGGTGCTTTATGTGCATGTGTGTGCTGTCTTTTGCTGATGGTTTAAAGAAAACCAGCAACAGAATTAAATCTATTCATGGCTGTGACTTGTTCTTTAGATGAATATGGAAACCTTAATATTATGTGGCCAGTTGGTTTCTTGCATCCATGACTCACCAGAGATCAGGATGGCTGTGATATGCCCACTCTGTGTCCCAGCTCTTGCTGAAATATTCCAGCTCCAAAAATGTGTATAATAGATACCACTGTACCAGACAAATCCATAATGCCGGGTTTTAAGGTCAGAAAGCTATGTAATGGGTTTTTTGAGGAACTGCACAACCGAAGACAACATGAAAGTTGTTTGTTGTTTAAACATGTTGGTACTCAGACATGTAGAATGGTACTATTTAGTGTGCGCAGGATTTGTTCTTAAAGATTTACTTTCATCGTCATTTCACTAATATTGCCGTGTTCGCCATTATTATTGAATGCATTATGTGTCGTTTCTGTTTTTAAAAAACCTGGTTGCTTTGTTTCCAGCTGTATTTGTAGGCTGGAAGAGTGGCTTTGTGGTCCAACGACAGGCTTTTCCAGTCCTTCTCATGAATAACCGTGATGCAAAAAATAAGGCGTCTCTGATTGGCTCCCTCCCATGAATGTATGAAGGAGCCTCCTCCCCCCGCTCTGTGTGTGTAACAGAGCACACGAACGAGTTTGTTCCAAGTGTATCTATCTGCGGCTTGCAACCCAGTAGGCGTGTCCTAGAGTGGGCGTGTCGCATTGTGGGTGGGTCTGGTTAGGTTTAGGGGAAGGGTCAGGGGGTAGGGCTAGACCCACGCGGGGGCTCGCACGCGCTCTCCTTGGCCTGGTGGGCGTGTCGTCGAAAAAACCAATAACGCCCACACTATGACACGCCCCTGTCTTGCGAGCCGCAGATAGACCCTACTTGTTTGTTCCGCCATGCTAGCAAACAGTTAGCTTACTTAGCTTCTCAACTCCACAGCTACATTCGTGCCGTCTTCACTTCTAGTGTGGAGGGGAGGGTTTTGATATACTGGTAAGATCTCCAAGGGGAAATTAGGGCTCTGCATTTTACCCATCTCTGTACTGTGAGTATCAGAGAGCAGTGGGCTGCTACTTAAAGTGCCTGGGGAGTATTTGGTGGGGGTTAAGGACCTTGCTCAAGGGTCCACAGTGGTTCACCTAAGAGTCGTGTCGAGGACTCAAACCCAGGTCCTCTGTGCCAAAGCCCACGACGCTACCACTAGGCCACCCACTCCTCAAATGTGTGACACCAAGCATTTACACATGATTTAAAAAATGTAAATCTAATTGACAGGTGACTTAGAAAAGAAAACATTTTCAATGTTATTTTCCACATTTTCATGTCTCCACATGTAGCTGTGGCCTTCAGCATTAAAGCTGGGATGAATGTCATATTCAGAGTCGCCTCCTCCTGCTGTGATCCCATGTTTTTTATCAGTAGAGTCGGGAGTGTTCGCCTACCCCTACATCACTTCCGGTCTGTTGCTGGGGGCGGTATTTTTAGGTGGCAGGACTAGTATTTGTACGTTTTTGCATTGGCAATGTTCAGTGTGGACCTTATACGATACAAGGACTTCTACATATGTTTGAAATGAAAGTTGGCCTTTAAGCATCCTGGGGAAGAACACATTAATGAATACCTCAATACTCATGAAAAAAACTGTGCAAGTGGGACCCACACACCCACATTCAACCTGAAAAATTTGCATTTGAGACTGGTTTTAGTGGCACACCAGCATTTATTATGTGCATTTCTCGAGCCATCACTGCCTAGCATTGTCCAAACGCAAAAAAAATATGCAACCACTAATATGCACCTTTTTCCATCTGGGCGCGGCGTGATGTTGCAGCCAACTAATGGTTGGCCACCGTGTCATGTGCACACAAACAGAAATAAACACACCGGCTGTTTGAACATGTGTCATAGCAGATTTGATAAAGAAAAGCAAGAAAACATTATTGGAAGAAGAGAGCAAAAGAAAGAGAGGAAGGGACAGAACAAGAGATAAGACAAGACTGTCTTTTACTGGCTGGAGTGAGCTCACAGTACAGGTAGGATGCAAGATGGATGCTAGTTTAGCCATCGATAGGGAGAGAGACCCAACTGCAGTCACGGTACGGCGCCATATATCCAATCCACGCTGGAAGTCCTCATTGGAAGTTTCTTTTTTCATGTAACCTACTAAAATCTAACCCTACCCCTGACCCTTCTCCTAACCCTAACCACCCGACTTCACCATACACATCTGTATGCAAGCCACAGATAGTTACTCTTGGCAGTATTTAACTAACTTTCGCATGAGACTTCCTGTATGGATTGGATGTATGGCGGCATCCTTGTCGGTCATTGTAACTGCAGTTAGGTACTCATGTCGATAGGGGGTGCTTCTCTGAGAAAATTGCTAAAAGTTTTGTAGTGCATCTTTAAAATCAAATTTGTTCTCAAGGACTTTTGGTGAATGACGACAGTGAAACTAGGAGAAAATTTGCTCCAACAGTTTTGGCATAGACCTCTCCAGAGAAACATCTGAGAGCTCTGCCAGGGTCAGCTCTGATCTCTACTACTGAGAAAATCCTCGTCCTCATTCCTCAGCAGGTTGTTTCTTAATTGTCTGCTAATTGTAGAGTTTGTATAGCTTAAACATAAGATAGAACACCTTTTGTAGAAAAATTTAATGTTTTAAATGCATTAACTGACTGGTGACCTGTCTGGGGTGTACACTGCCTCATGCCCCCTGGCAGCTGGGATTGTCTCTAACCCCCCATGAACTGAAAATGAATCAAAAACAAAATAAATAAAACTGTCATTCATTTAGCATGTACATTAAACACTGCCACGTGTAAACAAACTAAAGAACCAGCTGACTGCAGTAGCTAATGCTAGTTCCAGGTTGGTCCATCATAAAATAAAAAGTGATCTAATCTCAAAGCTGATAGGCCACTGTGATAAAGTCTCACAATTTTTTTCACTCACGTTGAACAATGTTTGTTTGCATCTGCTCACTTTACACAATGCAAAAACACATCTATTTGCGACTTTCCATCGACTTTGTATATAATCACGTCACTGAATGCACCATAGCATCATAAAAGTGTATTTGGTCTCCCATGCAGCTCTTGACAGGGAATGTATGGGTTTTATGACTATCACCGGTGAGGTTATTTGGCTCCAGAAGGACAAAGCAGAGAGAGGTGATTAAAAAGCAGAATGGAGTGTCAAACCTAATAGAAACAGAGCCGGCCAGAAGAAATGGGAAAAAAAAAAGAGTAGGTGGTAGAATGGACAGCAAAGGGGAGAGAGGAGACAAAACGCAAAGGGGAAAAAAAAAAGGTTACTTAACATTTTATGGTTATATGTGTGTGCTTGTGCACACATACATGTCAGGCACGGCTTATCAATCGTGTGTGTTATACAGTGTGTGTTCATGTGAAGGATCTGCAGAGAAATTAGAGGCTTTGAGGTTGTGGGTGGTCTCGGCTCCCCCAATTTCAGGTGTAATTACCCAGACTGTGAACCAGAGTTAAGTGGACTTGACAGATCTCCCATGGGTCTTCTTTTCCTAGATACTGCCTCCTCTTCTATATAAAACCAGGAGGATGAGACTTATGCCTGTAAAAGATGCAGTATGCCCCGCAGGAAGATGTAAAGTTTCTGCTGTCATCTATGTGACAAAAACAGATAAGATGAAATCTTTATAAAAAATGTTTCACCAAAAGGTGAAAGTTACAAATGCCTTACCCTAGGGACACACTGCATGCGGAATCGCGCCAAAGCGCAGCAGTTTCATTGTGGCGCCCATGTTAACAGACGGTGTTGACCACATCAGTCGCTGTGTGGTTCGCTGCGGCACGTAGCCCCAAAATCAGCACACGCAGTTGAGTGATTGTTTCGGCTTCTGTACTATTTTCTGCGCGAGCCGCGGCCAAATTTGTCAGGCCAGGCAGGAAAATAAGCAGGAATATCAAAATGCATCCCTATGCATCACTCAAATGTTGTTTTTCCCTGTTTTCCTGTTTTATTTCCTGTAGTTTTCTTTATGCTTATGCTCGTGTTTTTACTGTTTTAGCATCCTGTTTTTAACGTTTTATCCCCTGAAAATAATTGTTAGACTTGTGCAAGTGAAATCCATCTCAATCTGCGCCTTTGGGCCTCTACTCTCGTGGGGTGGTGAGTTTGTTTGCAACACCCTCTCCTCCTGTCTGTAATTCGCCTTTTCCCTTTGATTTGGTCTAGTTTCTGGGTGGAGATTTCTGTACATATTGCCAGCTATTGACAGGGCAAAGGGCATGATGCTGTGTGGGAATAAGCTCATGATTGGAGCAGACACCAGTCACTTGAACCCTTGAAGAAAAAAAAGAAAAGAAATGACAGAGGCAGTGAAAAAAAGGAAGTACTCTGTGGTGAAAAGAGCTTTAGATAGTGCACGTTGGAAAATCAAGATTAATATTGGTTTGGCTTTTACCCGCTTTACAGATTTGAAGGAGATGCTTTACGCTGAATAGGCTGAAGAACGACAAGCGGCCAATCGCCCAAGAGGAGAGGCGCTTAGTTTGAATAGTGTTTACAAACAGAAACGGCAGAATCTGGCTCAGGTTTTGCCAAGTCTGCCTCCGCCTAACGGCACTGCTTTTATGCAGCAGATAATTGTGGCATTTGCCTGGAAAATAAGTGTACTTATAATATTTATTGCAAAGTATTTTATAGTTATTGTACAGTTAGAATATTAAATGAACTCCTGAAAACTATAAGTAAATGTCATGAATGTCAACTTTGTTCCTCTTGGTCAACTAAGTTGTTGTTGCAGGGTAACATAGTTCACAAGTAACCTTGTTGACATTTTTGTTGTTTCATGGTTAAAATCAAAATGGCTGCCTAGCACCAGACACCACATTGTATTTTAGAGAGAGATTCTATTAAATATTGTATGTACAACTGAGTAAAACTGAAATTTCAAGTTATTTATGGAGTCATTGTTGTTACTTTGTTGACATGTGATAAGTACACACTTGTCCCAAGCACTACCTCAGGTGAAATAACTGAAAAGTGGAGGGAAACATACCTTTGAGTATTACCAGTTTTCTCTTCAGGAGGAAATGACTTCATTTGGAGCAGGTCATGTAATTTGGATTAAACACACTTCCTTGAGGGGTGTATTTGCTATGGGTAACTAAGTTGACAGTGACTTGTTAAATTCTACGAATTACTGTCCAAAAAGACAAATATGTCAAAATAACCTCAAGTTAATGTAAAAAATACCATTAAAACTGTTTTTGAATAAGTTTTTTAAATTATTGTTTAACTAATAAGATGGTGGGTGTAATAAATTTCGGACGGTTAGTTGACATTTTAGGGGTATCTAGTAATTTTTTATAAATGCACATGCGAGGCCTTTCCTGCACGCACAAGTTTCTGTCAGGCGCCCTTGCTCGAGGACAGCTGCGCCCTTGCAGGTGACATCGGCTCTCAAAGTTATTTTCTGCGTGCGCAGAGAAACTGAGTTTTTACAAGCGGGGTAGGACAAAGGGGGGACTGCTCCTTCCTCCTCCTGATTGGACACTTGCAAGGTCAGTATGACTAACTGACAGCCAGGAGAAGCTGCTGGGAGGGACGTACAGCAGTGGTTTTAGCAGCATATTCACCTCATGGGGTAAGTCTGGACACACCTTTACAGAGAGACTTAGTTTCTGAGTAAGCTGTTGCACCAAAACAATACATTTCCCCCCCAAAATAGTTGGCTACATGTCTGGAACATCTAGTTAGCTGTCACGTTGCTAAGCTAACATGATGCTCCGGTAGATGTTGGCTAGAAATATCTCCCATCTGCTCAGAAGTCGGGTGTGCTCTACATTTCCTCTATGAAACTGAAAAGCTATCTGATTTACTGATCTATGATATCTATAATAAACTATGTATCCGACATGTTGCGTCTGTAATAATTAAATGTGTCTAGTGTTAATGTTCTTATAAAGGATGTCCCCTGTCACCCAACAGATTCACGCAGTGTTTCCAGACAGTGTTCCCTGGCTGAGGAAGCTGCTGACGTGTTGCAGAGGATGAAAACCATCCATGAAGAAGACCATTCAACCCATTGCTGATACAAGTAAATACAACACATTCCCACAATACCCCCAGTCTTTTGCTGTTAGGAATATTGTCATGGCTACAGATTATACTACAAAACACCTGCAAGTGGTTAAAATGAGGTCAGCCTTGTAGATTTTACTGTTTACATTGCACTTGTGTATGTTTAATGAACTTTATTTGTTTAACCACTACTGTGTTTTTGCAGTATTGTCAGTGACCCAGTTTTAAACTGACTGGTATTACTGGTGGTGTGGAGATTAAATGTTTTGCTGCCAGTTAATGAAAACATTTCAGTCTCAGGTGTATTTAGCAGTAATGTCTGGTGATGGAAGGTTTTACCTGCCCGCGCAACACTAATAATTTACGCATGCAGATAAATCTGGAATGTGTGAGAGATATACACGCGTGGAGATGTTGTATTGCTTGCCACACAACACAGAAAATGCCATACATATCTCCTCGTTTCTTGTTGCCTGAACCATAACAGCCCATTTATGAGTCAGGCATCAGTATCAGCTTTATCATACAGTGATCAAGGTCAATAGGGTGAAAGAAAGGTTTTAACATCAATGTGTGAATGTTTGGGAGTTAAGAAGACATTTGGAACAGGGAAGTTGTCTTATTATTGCCTTGTACAGGATTCTAGCTACCCATCAGTGCTGGATCATCTTTGTTGTAATTTGCATTTCATGATGCTCTAAATTTTTTCCATTGATGATGGTCTGGAGTACAGGCAGGTCAGTCCAGCACCTGAACTCCTCCTATGAGTTTTTAATTTTGTACTAGATGTAGTATTCTGTTTCTAATTCTACTAATTCTAATTGATCTAAATATTTCAAGTGGTTTTCCACATGTGCAAGTGGTCATATGCACCCCAATACCATCATATATCCAGGCTTTTGAAGTAAGTGCTGATAATAGCCTGGATAGACCTTTTCAAATTGAAGGGCATAGAGTCCATGATTAAAAAAAAAACTAATAAATACATTTTTCTAGCCACTGAAGAGTTTTCCTTTTTGCTTCATTTAATTTTCAATGGACTTTTCCCCAGAAAAGATGGTGGTGTTTTTGGATCATGTTCAAAATCTTCCATAATAATTTATTCTCCATAACAAATGTAGTGTTTTACGCATGAGGCCAAACCCACATGTCCATGCTCAAATAGATTCTCCTCATGCTGCCAAAGCAGCTCTGTCCAATCCCAGTGTGGGCAAAGATCATCAAAGGGTGTCTTGAAGCAATAGAAGTTATCAATAATCCCCTTTGGGTCCTGTGTGTTGTGGTGTGGGGTCTTTGTTAATGTGGCTTACTTCTCAACTCAACTTTATTTATAAAGCTCTTTAAAACGACCTCAGCTACAACATAGTACTGTACATATTAAGGCCCATTTCTGCTCCATTACACAAATGGCAACGTCTGTTTCATGCGTTGTCATGTGTCACCGCCTTCATCCTTCCATGCGTCTTCTGTGTTCCCATGGTTCATAAATCAGTTTGTCCATGAGGCGGCAGTGCTAAGTTCATGGTTAGTTTCCCTATTTTAATGTCAGTTCACGCAAATGTGTTTTCGGACACGTTCAGACAGACAGCCTCTCCTCAAAAGCTCCAGTCATGCCTATAGATGCTCTTCTCTGTTTGTTTGGCGTCATCTTTCTCCGGTGGTTTTATTGGGCTATTCGGCGCCAGCGGTTTTTGTGTTGTTTTCTTCCAGTTCCCATTCTTCTTCTCTAGTTTATTCCTGCACAACAGCTACACAGCTCAACAATTGCTCCATCTTCTGCGTCGAGTGATGGACCAACAAGCCCCTCGAAAACGCACCAAATTACATGCGTAACCGACACAGATGATGGACGAAACTGTCCGTCATCTGCGTTATCCGTCTTCTGCTTCGAGCATAAATATGCCTTTAATCTGCTTCTCACAGATGGTATCAGGTGGTGATCCGGAGATGAAATTCTTGAGCCCTTCCATTTTTGTGAAGCATTTCTTCTCTTGCCCTGAAAATGTTCACAAAAGGTTTTTTTGTGCGTAAACACCAGTTTAAGTTCTGGTCTGAATGTTAAAGGCAGGTTTTAGGCCTATTAAGCCAAATCTTCAATTCCGCACAGTAAAGACCAGCTCTTCCTTTCTTTGTGCTGCTCACCCAGTGCTGCATGGATGGATGACTCCCTCTGAAATAGCTGAATTGTTGAACTTATAATTTTCAGGTCTGTGGCATTTCTGTGCAGATTGCCAGAACGAGGTCTAAATGCAAGGTGACATCATGACCTTCTACACTGACATCCCTCTTCTTCCATCCTCCTCACATCCTCTTACTCTCTCTCTCTCTCTCTGTATTCCCACTCTACCTTTGTTAGCAATCCCTACCTGTGTCTATAGGTGGTCTCGATTATTTGTGTGTAACCCTTCCAACAGTAAATCCACTGATTTAACACCAGAAAAGACAAACATGCAACAAAACTCATTTATTTTAAGACTTGGTTTTAAAACGAAGACAGAAAAAGACAGTGACAGAAATTTTGACAATAGAAAATGAAAAACTGAATTCTTTGTTTTAAAATCATCTTCTGTTTCTTTGTAATTACTAACCGCAAGATACAGACTGTTAATGCAATTTTCTTTTTTTTTTATTATTTTAAAATGAAATTAGGGAATAATAGAGGCCAGATTGAAGTCACACAAAATCATTATCAGGAGGGTCACGGACCAGGATTTACCCTTGGGCAAGGTGATGAAGCTGGCAGGTTGCGGACAAAGGGTGGGTTGGGGGAGAAAAAGGAAATGGGATAATCCACTCTGAAAAATGCACCAGGGAAAGAGCTGCTGATGTGCTTTAGAGGAACAATACACAGCACGAAAAATGATGACAAATATTATGGTGTTTATCTGCTGTGTGGGAGTCTGTGTAGCTGTTAAAGTTACCAGGGACTGGTGAAATGATTTGCTTCCCTTTAGTCACTGAATATAACTCTGACTTGCTAATGACTGCACGCTACACTGCAGCTGCAGTAAACATCTTTTGTGGAGGAGCAAATATTTTGCATGTGTGCAAATTTGCAAGGAATTTCACACCTTATTTGTCTGTTTTTTGTTTTCTCTAACATGCAGGTGTGTGGGGAGTATTACCAAATTCATGTACGTTATTTAAATCTAGACAATGTGCCATTAGAGCAAATGTGAAAGGCATCCTAAATGGAGGACTGATACTTTTGTTGCATTCACTTGCTTTCTCAGCATTTTCACATAATTGATAATTCCAAGCAGGAAACCAAACATACTGTATTTCCAATAAAGCCTTT
The DNA here is from genome assembly GCA_023101725.1 of Atherinomorus stipes. NCBI lineage: Eukaryota > Metazoa > Chordata > Actinopteri > Atheriniformes > Atherinidae > Atherinomorus > Atherinomorus stipes. Next base: position 10,334 of record JALJCO010005536.1, read on the forward strand.
TTATCACATAAGCTCTTTGTGGAGCCTTTAGTCTTAAAACAGAGTCTAGACTGTAGCCAGACCTGCTGATGTACGGTCATACTTCCATGTCTTTCCAAAAATGCTTGCGAGTCATAAATGGAGCAGAATAAATGGACGTGAAATAAAAAAAAAAGATGAACTACAAAAGGATTTGATTGAAACAGTCATGATATGATGAAAACTGGGTTTCATCATTTTTCCTGTCTTACATTCCTCACATAGATGTAACAACGCAAAACTCTTGCACTTTGCTTTTTGCCCACAATATAAAAACATGCTGACAGTATTGTCTATTCCGGTTTGCTTGTGATAGACCTTTTTCACACTTCCTTGTTTTTTTTTTTACCGGAAATACGCAACGGTCGAGGATCTTTGCTTCCGACAACAATGTCTCAAGCTGGAAAGTCAAGTCACTGCGGTGCACCTGTTTTTCTTTTGCTCTGCAGCAGTCCAACATCCATTTCCAGGACTTTTCAACATCCATCGATGATAGACATTAATAGGGACGGTAAAACCGAAGCGTCATAAAACGCTGAGTTATTTTAACGTGACAGCCGTGAGCACAGACTGTTATACTGAATGCGACCGCATCGATCCCTGCTGTAAACATTTGATACGGTCAGAGAGCAAAAATAAAATAGAATAAATAAATAAAATAAAATGATGTCCTCAACTCTTGCCTCAGTCCTGAGTTACTTTTTTCAATCTAACAGTGTTAAAGTAGAAGAAAAGAGTATTGTATTTTTGTCATTGCATGCATGGAGATAGTTTTAACTGTGTTGTGTGAAGTCGTGGCTGCTGTCATCTGTAGGATTTTCATGGTGGACTGTGTTGAACAGCAGCGCATGATGCTGCTTTGTAGTTGTGGATTAATTTTCTCATTTATGTTATAATGAGACGAGGCAGTTCGGGTCCAGTAAAAGATCGGTGGACATTGTTTTCCCTGACCCATGTTTTCCGTCTTTTGCTTGCGGCTTCATTGATTAAAATGACATCTGGTTTGTTACCATGTGGCCGTCTGCCCGACTGAGGTTTAGGGAACCCAGCATCAGTGAGGCGCTAGGTTTCTCCCCACTGCATGGCGTGGTGGACTTTTCAAAGGCATTACCTCGAACTGAGCTGAACACGGGCGTGTCTTGTGAGCCTCTGATGCCTTTTCCTACTGTCACGCTTCTCCTGAACGCAAAAACATGGCGATATGACATGGCAGCCTCCACCGAGCCGTACGCTCGGATACTATGTGTAAATGAATGATGCGAACGGCAAATTTAGAACTTAGAGGAGCACTTCAGTTTGTTGATGGGAGTGATTATCTGATTAATGGAGAAAAACACTTTGAATCAAACAATCAGTTTTTGTGAGATAAATAACAGGAGAACTTACAACAATATCTCGTTTTTTTTTAAAAGCAATAATTTTGAAATCAAAGTGATCAGGAAAGTTTGACCAAATCTATATGTATAATCTAAAAAAAGAAAAAAAAGCATTATTTCAGCAGAACGGTAATGGACAAATAATTTGCGGACATTATGCACGTACTGGATGCATTAATAACACCTGCATGGTCATATTTTATTTCCTGTCAATGTTATCAGAGCAGCTCTGCAAATTTCATTCTATCTGATGCTTTCTTATATCAGAAATTATGAATAATTGCTTTTTTCTGTGTTAGCCCTGTGATGGAGAGGCAATCATACCCTGGTCTTGCCTTGTGGATATTGGAATTATCTACATTCCTCCACAAACCTTTGTAGTATAAAGAATGTAACGCCAAAAGGAAAATGGATGTGGCAGGTGCAAAGGAGGGCCCAGTCGGGGTTTTAACCCCAGTCTGCCAGGTAAGAACCGTGCATGCTGACCTTTCGGCCAAAGGGACATTCCTATTGCCAAGTAGACAGGGTGCTTGATCAAGGCATGATGACAAGACCCTCAACTGTCATGTCTCACCCTCTCTTTTAAAGGAATAGTTCACCCACAGAATGATTTAACTTTATTTTCCACTTACCTTCATGGTGAGCAAGACTCTGGAACACTTTTTTAATATGTCAAATGCAGCCGGAGATCAGGACGACTTCTCGTTTCCACCCAACTTTCATATAATGGAGTTCGCTGGGACCCGAGCCAAAAAGGTCCATAAAAGTGCACAAAAACTTGTCAATATTCCTCCATACTGCTCGTCCAATGTAATCCAAGTGTCCTGAGTGGGTAGTGTCCAGAATTTACTCGAAACGACGTCATTTACTATATTTTTAGAGCCTAAAAATGTGCGTGCTTCTTCCACGAAGCACGCACATGCATGGTCAGGAAACTACGGAAGCCTCGGCGTTCAGAGCCTACTCTGCCGATAATACAAGCGTAGAAGAAGAGATTCGCTGTTTACATAGTGCTAAGAGTGACAAAGCTGCAGACAAACCGGGACAAAAACAAGAGGGGTTAGATATTGATTTAAAAGAGAGAAAGAAAAAGAGAACGCGCAATCTCGTCTGCCGCGCCTTCCGTAGTTTCATGAACGTGGATCGGCGTACTCGCAGGAGATGCGATGTACTTCTATTTAGGCTCTAAAAATATATTAAATGGCATAGTTTCGAGTAAATTCTGGACCCTACCCACTCAAGACACTTGGATGACATTGGACGAGCAGTATGGAGGAATATTGACAAGTTTTTGTGCACTTTTAAAGGAGCTAAAAGCAATATATTTTCACCGCTAGGTACGCTGGTGAGCACCGTGCTGAGACCAAAACAAAGTGTGCCATGATTGACAGTCTCTTACGCCTGCCCCCTCCTCCCCCACCCCCACTCTCTCCTCATCTGCAAAGGAAAGTCTGCCGAAACAGGAACATTATCACAACAAAACGCCAGATTTTTTCGAGTGACGAAGTGAGTACCTGCTAACTTTGTAATGCTGAAAGCAGTATTATTTTATTTTGGCAAGTTATAGGTTATAGTTTAGTCTGTAAGTAATTATCACGCCGTTGATTTCGCCTCTTAATTAGCATCAAACAATGCTAATAGTGTTTGCAAGCAGTACACAGTAACAAATGTACAATATAACGGCTGTATATAACTTTTCTGTAAATAAAACCCAAGTTAGTTGCAAAGTAATTTTGTGGATAGTGCAACTATCCGATTAAAAATGAGGGTTACGTCTGTACACCCACTCAGTGTCTAATTTTAGTCTATTCATAACTAACAATGACTCAGTGTTTGCTAACGCTGCTCTGAAAACACGAGCAAAGACGTGAGCTATGTGGGTTCTGCAGTTATGTGGACTCAGCCGAGAACTGGTTTTGTTTTTATCAAAACCGCATTCATCTGGCGCTAGATGACATCTTATTTTTATCTGATTACTAAGACAGGCAACAGCGTCCTGTCTGCTGAGGCTGGCAATCGTGAGTGGAAGAGGGAAAGTCTCGAGGTTCAGCCTGGACCAAGGTTGGAGGGGAGCTGGAGCAGCAGAGTCTGGATGTCCTGCCTGCTGCCAGGAAACAGAGATATGAACTGTGCCTCAATGTAGGACGTCTTCTTTGTAACGGTCTGGATTAAATTTTACAAATGTCAACATGTTGTGGCTAAAACATGATTTATAGAATATTTTTATACATATTTTGCAGAGGCAGCTTCAGCAGTTGTCCCTGGATGAGAGGAGAGTTTGGGTCAGGGACTCTGAGGGACAGCCTGGACTGGTTTTTGATGCTGTGATGGTGCATCAGGGTCGTCATCGTGCTCCAGCATCTGCAGGGGTTCAAGGAGCACCGTGAAACTGCAGGGAAATGCCCACAGACGTGCAGGAAGTGCTGTGATCAGGAGCAGCAAACCAGCATCTTTGTCCCTTTACTGCCCTGATGCTGCAACTCACGCCGGCATCATCTGGTCATGAGGAAATTCAGGCTCAGTCTTGCACAACTGAGACATTTTAAATATGTAAACTTTCACATTCAAGTGTTCTTTTTTGTAAATAAATAGATTAACATGATTGTGTGGATCAATTTCATTCAAGTGAAATTATAAAACCCCTTTTCCTTTTATGAGCTGTTGTTAGACAAAAGTTTCCCATGCAGAGCACAGTAAAGAACATAAACTACATAATATTACAATGTAGTTAACAATTACACTGATTTGTTTTTGGAAACTTAAGAAGCCAACGGGAATTTGAGAAAAATCTTTAAAATCTGATTTTCAGGATATACACTACTGACAAGAAATTAGAGCCGCACTCTGCTAGAGGTGCGGTCGGATTCAGGTTGACACCTCACGATCTACTAGCATGCTAGCGTTAGTTGGACTACCTGCTACTCACATTACAACAGTAAAGAGTGACCGAATGTGGTTCAAACTCCGACAGTCAACCCACGCCAGGACTGTAACACTACACTGTACTGAATAAACATTGCAACATGTGCCTAACATTACTGTAACACAAACAAAAACAAACATCTGACATCATGGTGTTACCTACCTGTTCAGGAGAAGAGCAGCTCTAAGGTCAAACTGATGTCCTGTTCTGTCGCAGTGCTCTCCACCTTGGAAATATAATCCTCGTTTTCTCTTTCCTTGTCCGACAACTTTTTTGGGCAAAGACGATTGTTTCTGTGGAGGTAATATCGGCTCCTGGTTGTCTCCAGCTTCTTACGGCTGGGTTCAGTCTCTGCCAATTTGCTTGTACACTCCGCGTCACTGCGCTGCCCTGGCAGTGGCTGTTTATAAGGAAGGATGTGCGTGTACACGTGCACGTACATGGACGTATGCATGCGCGGCCGGACTGGGGAGGTAAACACTGAGCTGGAGATCAACACAGGGAGGCGCTGTGTGACGTCATGCAGATGAAAATACATATCTAGTTCTGTACATAAAGATTTTTTAATTTCTTAAATGTGAAAATAATGACTTTTCACTCATTGCTCCTTTAAGGACCTTGTTGGCTCGGATCCCAGCGAACTCCATTATATGAAAGTTGGGTGGAAATGAGAAGTCATCCTGATCGCTGGCTGCATTTGACATATTAAAAAAGTTGTCCAGAGGCTTGCTCACCATGAGGGTAAGTAGAAAATAAAGTTAAATCATTCTGTGGTTGAACTATTCCTTTAACAAGCACGTACTCCGGCTCTGCCCAGGCTGCCACCTGTTAGGAATCCATGGACCTATCCACAACAGTGTGTAACACATGTGTTGCGTTGTATGGTACTCTCGCGAGCACGGCAACCCTTGCTCACGTGACTGGTGACAGCCAATAATATCCGATATAAGCCAGCGATTGAAGATGGCTGCGAAGTGCGGCGGTTGCCTTGGGGGGTTTTCAGCTGGTATGTTTACAAGTTCTTCGTATTGCATAAGTTTTGTAGAAAAGTGGTGTTGACTTAATGTAACTATGAATTGACTTGAAGGTAGTGATGGCCAAATGAGGCTTCCTGAAGCAATGAGGCTTTCCAGCCAATTGGTTTGGGAAAAGGTTTAGTACTTCAGAGTTCAGAGCTTCATTCATATTCCTCTCTAGTGACATCAAGTGTCCAAATGGGTCCATAGCAGCCCGAACAATTCTGCACTCAAACCATCTCAGTAGTGCCCATGACCAGGAAATAAAGGATTTATCTAATAAATTATAAGCATCCAACACAAACTATGTGCATTAATCGTGCCTTTAAGAATTTGACTTATAGTAGGTATGGTGTGAAAATAAAATGTTGCAAGATAAGAAAGAAATCGCGGGCGGGATTCGAACTACAGACTCCCCCCAGTTAAAGACAAGTGTGCAAACCATTGTACCATGAAAACACATTAGAAATTTGAGCGCATGATCTATCTCAACGAAAACGACGGTATTCTGCCATGTCGTATCATTTTAATTATATGCATTAACTGTTGTGATCGTGATCACCACTTATGTGTTGAGTGCAGTGCTTATGGAACTCCACAGAGGTGACATGGAGCTGAAATCTGTTTATTGAGGAAGAGGAGCTTCTTCAGTGTTCAGGTTGGCGACTTCTTGCACAGATAATCTTCAAATGATCCCCGTCATGGGCAGGTGATGCAGGGGACCATAAATCAGTGGGAAAGCTGATAATACTGCTGATTTCTGTGGCCAGTATGTCAGAGGATCTTTCTTTTTTCTATTCTTTCAGCTCGGATAAATATCTGTCAACTTCAGTCTCGCGACCACTGAATGTTTCTTCTGCGGATGTGAAACACAGACCGACACGTTATGTCATCTGCACAAACTGAGGCTTTGTTTTGCGTTGGTCACCTGATTCCTATGCTGATGACACAAGCTCCGATATGAAACTTCATTAGGAACGCTCCCTTTTACTCAATACGTGCTTTGGAGTCTCAGGTTCATTGGGCATCTTGTAGGCACATCTACTTGTAGATGTTGACCATCGGGTCTGTTTTGGGATGAAAGGGCGCAGTGATTGCACAGTATTAACCGGAGCTGGTGAGTCGAATTGTATGCTCATACTAGCCGCTAGCCACTCCATTGGTTTTGTATGGGTGGTAAGCGTCACGTATTGACTCAAGTTCCTCCTCTGTTTCTGTGTTGTTTAGAGTGTAATTCCTTTTGAGATCCAGTTGGTAATGCACTACTCACAAAAAGTTAGGGATATTCAACTTTCGGTTTTTGGAGAACAGAGTGATGTAGAATAAATATTTAACCATTGATCAATGTACATGAGCACTGAAAAGTTTAGTAAAAAGTTTAATTCAGTTCACCTGGAAAGGTTGTAGTGGATTTAGATTCATTCTGACATCATATAAAAAGCCAAATATCCTTAACTTTTTGTGAGTAGTGTATTTATGCATATTTACCAAGTGTGTGGCGGTTTTTTAAGTCTGTTAACTACTTTTGTAAGTAGTTAGTGTAATTGTTATTGTTCCATTCATTCTAAATGACTGGAACAATGGGATGACAATATCATACATATTGTTATGATGTTCTAGCCATGTTGCATTTTTTGGGGTTTTTTTTTGTTATTATTTTTTGGGGGTCTTTGTGTTTAAGATAGAGGATTAAGATTAAATGTGCACATTATTCTGTGTTACGTCCCAGCTCTGCTAGGGGTTAGGGACGTAAACAAAAAGACTAGTTTCAAGATGTTGAAAGGTGGAGTGAAGAGGTTTTATTGTTCAGGGGTGAATTAAAGCATAAACAAAAACCTGGAAAACTGTAACTGAAAAGGAGATGGGGTTAAGCGATGCTGCTCAAAGGAACAAATAAAAAAGACAGACAAAGCCTAACACTAAAAAGGGAGCCAAATGGGGAAAAGACAAACCTAGGCTAGGAACCAAAAAGGGAACGAGCAGCACCATAAACTAAGACCTATAACCAAAACCAAACAACAAAAGACCCAGCTATCCCAACTCCAAACTATCAGTGAAAATGAAAAGGGGATCTAGCAACTAAACCATTAACCAAACTAAAACACCTGGAAATCAAAACCTAAAGACAAAGTTACTCAAACTAAAGACACCAAAAAACATAAAGGACAACTGTTGCCAGGCCAAGCAGTTGCCACTGACTGAAGGGCTCCAAGGTTCTTTTATAGTTGCCAGCTGCTCCAGGTGAGACTGATCAGCAATCAGGAGGTGAGGGAGGAGATGGTGGTGGGGAGCCAGGCCAATGGGAACAGAGGGATTGAGCAGGAGGATTGCATGTAAAATAAAAAACAAAGGGGTTAGAATCTGGGCGGCCGTAACATTCTGATAATGGGGTCCTGTGTTTTAAACAGGCCAGGTCCCTATAGTTGGATGGCGAGCTAAGAATGGGCCTTGAGCCCGAGCCTGAGCCTGAGAACTACATTAGCCTGGACTCCTGCCTGTTCTGGACGGGCCGGTAGGCGGTTCATAGCCAAAACCCCTTTGCTCCACACATTCCTCATGCTACAGCCTTTTGCGCATTTTTCACATACTCTTACCTATAAACTGAAATGGACTTTCCCATGGATTAATACTCACATAACACATTTGCATGGCTGTATGAGCTGAGGATTTTGAACTATGAACTATGGATGACGAACTATGAACTATGAACCAGCGAGCTAGCTTGGTTCAGTTGTTGTTCTGTCTGGTACTACATCATTCTCGCATATTCTTATCAGAGCATTTCTGCATTATTGAAATGATTTATGCACTGTATATTTATGTATTTAGTTTTTGCACTTTAGGAATGGCCATACATATACATCAAATGCAACCATTGGTTTCTGTTCCCTTTCTCCTTGAGCCTGGACCTAGGCTTCGGAACCTTGCCTAGAAACTGCATTTTCTCATCTTACCTCTTAGCACAGCACATGCAGTTAGTACTACAAATGGTACATGGATCCTGCCGACAACTCCTGGATGTAGCAGGACCAGGGGTGTCTCCAGCCTTTGAGGACAACCTGGGCTTAGCCCGGAGTTGGACCAGGTGTAAATTTGGGAAAAATTAGAAGAGCTTTTCTCTTGTCTTTCCCTTCAAAATGTCTTTTAGAAGACAATAATAGACATAATGGAGTGGATAAATTGTCATTTTGATTAAAAAATCAATGAACTACAAAATCAACAATGAAATACTGACCATTAGATTGCTAAAACACATTATGCACTGCACTCACACATAACAGTTCAAACAGTATTCACCATTTGTCTTCTCTTTGACTCATCACTGGACTTCCTCCTCATCACATGTTCTCTTCTCACTTGCTCTTCTTATCTCATTAGGCGCATTTGGACAGAGAGTTTCTAAGAACGCAGTTCCTATAACTACGCATCCCGGGTTTAATTATAAGAACTACCCTTCGCCTTCAGTGTGCGTTCGCACATGAGGAAAGACGTTGTTAGGGGAACAGTGACAAATTTATGCTCCAGCAGATCTAATACAAAACAGGTTTTTCATCTCTTTTATTCAAAGCTATTATAAAAGCAAACTTACCAGCTTTCCCTCATCACGGTCATATGTATCATGTAACGGAACAGCCCCCGTTGGAAAGCTGCCTTACTAACGTCTTGTTTACTTTTTGCTGAAGTACGCCAGGACACTTTAGTGGACGGACCAGGGTTCGTTTACTAAAGTGGGGCAAATTGTACTGACACAATTTGCAACTATATTTGGGTTTTCCATCTCTTTTATAAGCTATTATAAAAGCTAACTTACCACCTTTCCCTTCCTTTCCCTTGTTTACCTTTTGTTAAAGTGCACCTGGAACTTTAGTGAACGGTCCGTCTGCTAAAGTGTCCGGGCGGCAGCCACAGATTCTACTGCCACACTTTGCAGCTGTATTTAGGTCATTAAATAATATGAAAAGAATTGCTTTTGGACATTTCAAAATAGTTATTGATTCGGGACGTGTACCATTGTGATCGATTTTAATAATGAATTGGTACACTCCTATTGTAATAGTTCATGTTTTTACTACAATCTTGGTGAACAGGTAAACAGTTGTGAGACTTTTTAAATATGGCGGGCTGGAAGAAGCAGAGATCATGCAAGGGGCGCGGCTTGCCAGTTCTACCAATCACCAAACATCTACGTATTTCAGTTCCTATGGAACCCCGAAAGACCCTGCCTTGGAGTAGGAGCTAAAAAGGTTATAGAAACTGAGGTCCGAGGTCCCAATCTATATGTCTGAATGCGCAAAAAAACGGCCTCCCGAAAAGGTTATAGGAACTCCAAAAGGTTCCTACAGTCCAAAAGCGCCTATTATTTGCTCTTCTTTTTCTACCTATTTTGTTCTCTTCTCCTCATCACTTGCTCTCTTTTTCTCATATGTTCTCTCCTCCTCATGTGTTCTTTCATCATCTGCTCTGTTTCTCATCATTTGTTCTCTTCTCCTTATAATTTTCTCCTCTCATCATTTGTTCTCTTTTTCTCCTCATATATTCATTTGTAGGTTTTCTTAAATCGGAAACAGTGCTTTAATTAATCTACAGCCTCTAAGGAACATTTCAGACCAGGTTAGTAGATGAGTATTGAGGTTTTTTGATTGGGACCTGGTCTGAGGTGGTCTATATGATAAT
>JALJCO010005537.1:0-93840 GCA_023101725.1 Atherinomorus stipes
ATTACACCTTTTGCTGGGTTTCACATGTTGGGGTGTGGTTTTTGGGGGGTGTTTTAAAATCCACCCCCCTGTTTATAATGTTCCCCTACTCAGATAAGCAGGTATATTTTACTAATGAGAAGGACGGCAAGGATCTCTACAGCCTGCTTGATAACGGAAGAATGGCATCTCATAGATGTACACCGTTTTCTAAATCCAAATCACATCAGAAGAAAATGCCATCCAGTGGCTCTGATTCAGATGTAGAATTTGTTGATACCACTGTGACCGTGAGACATTGTTTCAATCCTGTACGCGATGGGGTGGCTGAGTTTCTGTGCCGCACGCTCAGCATTCCAAGGACACAGGGGTCTGTATTTTACACAGGCACGGACGAATTATGTGCTCCCTGTTCCTGTGTGAATGTTCTTGGAGATGGCAACTGTTTTTTCAGAGCGGTCAGTCGTGCGTTATGTGGTATGGAGGGCTATCACAGTGAGATTCGTGCTGCTGTGATCAGGGAACTCAAAGATCGCCCAAGTTTATACAAGGGTGTACTCAGACAGGGATACCAATCTGTCACAGAATACGTGACCCTGTCTAGAATGGAGGAAGATGGAACTTGGGCAACAGAAGTGGAGATACAAGCGGCCACAGAACACTTTGGTCTGCCAATATACACATATCACATGGGACGCTGGTTCAAATACAGTTCGTCCACTTTACCTTTGGCAGAGCAGGGGATCTATTTACAGAACCAAGGGGGCCACTATAGTATAGTTGTCTGCGTAAAGACACCTCAGTCACTGTCATGTTATGGTCACTGCAAAAGTACAAGTGACACCGACGGCTCACATTGTTCAGATACCACACTCAATGGGCAAATAGAAAGGGAAGATGTTGGGCCGAAAGGAATCAAATCTGGAAAGGAGCATGAGTGCCAAGAGCAGAACACTACAGATGCTGACCTCATTCCGCACCACACCACAAATGGAGAGGAAAGAACCTGTCATGGTTCATGTTTCACAACCCACACTGAAGGTGGTATGTTGATGCAGCCTGCAGAGGCATGTGGTGTGAAAGGGGAGGGTCACATGGAATGGTCACTACTGCACAGATCATGGCATTCCTTCATGGACTGGCTAGGGGAGCGATGGTGGGGTTCCGTTTGCAAAAATGACATACAATCTTATCTGACAAACCCCAGACTCAGAAATGGATGCATCATTGTTGCGGCCTGTTTAGACAATATCCCAGGAGGCGTATGTTCCATTGCTGTGAAGACAACGTTTTCTGAAGTGCTGACCCTGACTGTGTTCATTCAGGGAGGGCATTACACATGCACCAGTGGGATAGATGGTGAATTTCGTAATCCCATTTTCATCATCCGTAGGCTGTATGAAGACATGACCTATCATTTCCACATTTTACCTCGGCCACAGACATTCGTCGAGAACATCTCCTCCTTTTCTGTAAGACACATTATGGCTGACATGTCTTTTACCATAAGAGTGCTTGGAGACACGTGGTGGGGAGCAAGATATGGACACCATACCAAATCTGTACAACACCGTACCATACTACAGCATTTGCGTGAGAACAAGACCTGTGCAAACCCTGCTGCCACACTCCATTACGTGGATAGTTGGTGTCCTGGATATCTCTTTGAGATCATCACAGCCCAAGATGAGAGACTCAAAGTCATATTTGACAAGTCTGGGTTTACGTATGGAACAGGACATCATTTTAACACACTAAATCATGCTCTGTCCCACATCCGCAAGTTGAAGAACATCACTCTTGTATCTCACCCATGGGGAAATCAAGGCTAAGACTTCCTCAATCGGTGCAACACTTCTGCTAGAATGATAGTAACAAAGGAGATGTAACAACGTATGAATGCAAATGTTATTTTTTTTTATTTTTTATTTTTTAATTTTTTTCAAAAAGGACACTATAACTTTCCAGGACTCTTTTCAATTATCCCTGTACTCCTTACACATTACATCTGTGTTTATGAAAGTACCATGTGATTGCCATAAAAGGTATATATAAATGTTTGTATGCAAGACATGTAATACTACTTGTGTGTGCTTGTATCTGAATAGAGCACAACTGCCTGTGTGTGACATATGCTTGTACCTTCAGTTGATAAATAAAAGCAAACAACACAGTTTGTTCAATCAATGTGTCACCTTTATTATCAAACCATTACAAGAGTGCCACTTACATAGGTCTCACACATTAACCATAAAAGTAGTCACACCAGTCTGATATGGTCATCTCTGAGCTCCGCTGAAATGTCAATGGAGTTCTCCTGAGAAGGGCATCAGGTGCCAGCACATGTGAGATGCTGGCCAGATTCTGAATCGATCCTTCTTCAAAGCCCCCACCACGTATCACCGTGTCTCGTATTGCTGCCATACTCTGTCCGTATATGACAGTGAGTGTTAGAGAACCAGACACTACCCCTAAGTTTTCTGAGGGGCTTTCCACCAGCATTCTAACCTGAGGCCTCTTTGAATCTACAACAGCAAAGTTGTCAGCATACTCCATCAAGGTTTGGTAGAGGCGGATGGTATATTTCAGTGCTTCGCATGAGAAGACCACACTGCTCCTCCTATAGGTGGGCTTGAACGGAGAGTAGTATGTGCAAATATTTGTTCCCCGTATCACCTCATGTACGTCGTCTAGATCGTCATACGACGTCACCCGCAGAAATCTTAGGACGGTGCTGAGTGCCTCATACTCTTCACAGCCATACGGCTGTTGAACGGGCATGCAGACATGTCCATCTGTGCATTGCGGGAAGGTAAACGATTCACCGTTCTTGACACAGGCGATGACGGTTTCAGAGCACAGCTGGCAAATGAATTCAAACTCCCCTAGGGTGGAGGCCGCAAGAATGTCAAAATCCTTTCTGATGCCATTCGCGGCACGGATGCTTAGAGACATCATAAACCCCAAAATGTTGATGAGAGCAACCCTGTTTTCGTCCTCATACACTGGTACCATTCGTGTGAATGGTACAGTGTTTGTGCCTGCTATCTTGATCATTGTGGTGGGAGTAAGGCCATCCACCTTCCACTCAGAGGACATCTTGCATGGGTCGTTTGTTAGATTTCTCTCTTCCGTGTCATTGAGTACGGTAAACTTGACTGGTATCTTTTCATATGTGTGATTGTCATACGCAGTCATGCGCACATTGTCAATCACAAACAAAGGGCTGCAGTCACCATAGGTTATTAAGTCATCTAATTCAATTCCAAATGTTGTACACTGATGGGATCCACTGACCCTGTAGATGGTTTTGGAGAACACGTACTCCTTCTGACTAAACAACATATCTGACAGCATGGGCTGTGTAGATACAACTGATGTCACAGGCCTATTTGCAGACACTATATATAGATATAATATTTGTTGTGTGTGTGTGTGTGTGTGTGTGTGTGTGTGTGTGTGTATGTATATCTGTCTGTGTGTACATGCACTGGCATGTTTGTTTGAGTGTTTGATTAATATTCTTCTGATGGTACTATGCAGTGTATGGAACTGCAACTATGTACACACAATTAAATTTAGTCTAATTCATCTGTATGTTTTGCTTACCAAATATATGAACATCATCACATAAAAAACAAAAAAAAAAAGACAAAGAATGAACAGAAGTACAATAAAGATGGATGCTTTATTTTGGTCACCCATTTTATTCGAATTGCAGGTCAGACACAAATATAACAAACAACGGATTCACATACACAATGTCAAAACTATGTTTTATATGGTCTTGTTGCGTGCAACAATGTCAAAATAAATTTTACCCTAGTCTATCACCTATGTCCTTATGTAGATTTTTTCACTGTGCTGTGTTTTGTCACTGTTGGGCTGCGCTGCATTCTGCCCTGTGCAAGACCTCTTGCAAGAACCCAACCGGCCCACAGAGCAAACAGGGTCATCGGTTGACAGGGTTATCTTTCCACTATCATCTCTGTGCAGCATCTTGAGCATATCTCTCCAATTGTAGTAAAACGTAGGTTTGAAACTGCCAACGGCACCCTGAAAGTTGACAAGATACGCTTGATACTCATCGATGCGCACCTCTGGCATGCCGACATCGGGGCATAGCTTTATATTGAAGTAATACACAGGGCCAGTCGGGTGAGCCTCCAGATATAGGCTTTCAGAGCTCAGCATCTGTACAACGGCTGCAGACTGGTTGAAAAGGAGACAAAGGATACAACGGCATGGGTCAATGCCCTTTTGTGCCTCTCTGTTTTTTTCTTTTGTCAAAACATATTCCTCATAGGACTTGGGGCCAATCAAGGAGGGCAGCGGTCTGGGCTGGCATTGGGAGTCCACGAGCATGCCCTTACACAGGTTCCCATTCACACAAAAAGGTAGGCTATCATCATTGAGGATGTTAATAAGCATGGCTCTGTTGTACACGTTGCGAGCTAAGGCCCTGCCTGGTATAGCACGCTCAGCGAAGGACGCCACAAGTGGTGCCGGATTCTTCGCCAACAGCTCCATTATGGTCAGCACAGGCGTGCATCTGGTACACATCGGGTTGGGGTCACCCTCAGTCTTACACGTGCACGCTTGGGCTTCCGAGACACATTCGCTGAAGAGTGTACGTATGTCAGTGGCAGACAGATGTCTGTTCTGTGAGATCTTAGAAAGAGTGCGTGACTTGATCAACTCTCTGTATGCACCAATCTTGTCCTCGTTATACATGAGCATACCCGAGACCATCTCTTTGTCTTTACCCTCTATCCTTGGATCGCTGGCCTTGTACCACAGGGTACGGGTCTTGCCTCGGGGGCGTTGACTCTGGAGGCTCTTCTGACACTTACTACATAAAGCCCTCTGAAGCTGACATTCAGAGGCACATTGACAGCACATCCACACACAGCACACCTTCTCCAGGAGACCGTTAAAACAGGCGCAGACTGGGCAGATGAACTCTTGTATTGTTGGACATTTTGTGAAGTGGGGCTGGGCAAGGTACCATTCAGGGTTACTCTTAATGCACGTCGTGCACACCCTGGCATCACGACACTGACATCTAAGTTTAATACCCGCCCTCGTAGTGTCTTTACTGCTTTTAACCAATGTGACCAGACATGCGAGACACTTCGCCCCAGTTGTTTTCAGGCGTTTGCCCTTTCGTGTACTGGACCCAGGCTGTCTATAGTGGACTGTGGATACTCTTCTGTACAAGCTGGTTGCTTTCTGTACCCTGCTCACCCTGACATGGGCACGGCCCTCATCGCACACTTCCAGTAGACTCTCTGGGACTTGACCGGTAAAGATGAACGGATCGCCTCGAATGGATTCTGGGTCTCTATGCTGCTCACTGGAGAGGGCATTGGGTCTTGATCCAGTACCTGTTATAGGAGACATGATCTATGTTCCAGGTGCTGAGGGTTTCGATTTAAGTGATATGATGGAGACTGATATTAGTCCTTGCCCTGTCCACAAATTCACGTTCAGGAAGACTGTTAGGACGTTAATGCACAAAGCGTCAATGTTTAAACCGTGCACGTGTGAACGCTCATCTTCTTCCCACCATCCTAGTAGTGTCAATGGTGATTCCGGTCAGACACAGACCCAATTATCATCAGCACAGGGACAGAAAGATGTCTCTAAGCCTCAGCCACTTGGGAGCAATAGGACTGGTGTCAATGTCAGGAAGAAGAGCGCATTATGGGCCTTCGAAATGGAAGGTGTGGTCACTGCGTACAAGTGGATGATGGATAATCGCATTCACAGATACCCAAAGTGCTGCAACGCTGTGATTGTATATCAACTGAAAAAGTCACAGACGTTACCTGCGGGTCTCTATGTGTACAGGGACAGACCATCTCACTTTGGTTGCACAGTCACAAGGCCTGCAACAGTCATAGATCAGTTCAACTTTGTCAGTGACATAACATCAAAAGAGGCTGAACAGCAGTTGGAAACTTGTGAGGAGCTTCCTAGTGCGATTGTCATGGAGCTGTTCCCAGGTCGTGACAATTACAGTGCTCTGTATATGATTGACAGAAAGATGCCCATCACAGTACCAGAGTATGGGAACAGACTGTTCGGAGAAGTGTCAGCTTTAAGCGTGATCAATCCCTATGCACAGATGAATGTGATCGCATGCCAACACCATGATATAGCTATGAGGACTGAGCGACAGTGTGTCGTGGATCTACGTTGGCGAGGATTCACGACGAAACGTGCGTGCATTCAGGCTGTACCCAAGGTTCGAGGGATGCGCGCTGTTCTGTGGTCGAATCACTGTGGCAACGTGCAGGAAATCGAGTGTAAAGTACTGGCATGGCTGTTTGGCCTTTCTAATGAGTTGCCCAAGGAGGTGACAATGATAGATTACACGCGTGAAACACTGGGAGTTAGGTATATCCTTATGGACATGGGAAAATTCAACGGTGTCCTGCCAGAGCCTCCGTGTAAGACATCATCTTTTTTCATTCACATGTACTTCATGGGAGACACAACACTGGCCAAGAATGCAATAGGTGAGGTACCTGGATGTTGCAGTAGAATGGGTTTCTCACGCTCTTCCTTTGCTTGGTGGTATTCCTTGCCCCCTTTGGGGTACCAGCAACCCACGCCATTCAGCTGCGGAGTCAGGTATTGCCACGACTCATCATCATTGACATCGTCGGATGTCATGGACCAGGCATCTCGCACAGCTCTACTGGAATGGATTCTCCAACAAGATGGAACAAGCTGCCTCGCCATCGCCGTACAACACACACTGTATTATTATGCACCGACCATGGAATACAAAATGATGATAACACACACGGTCACAGACAGTGACAACACACTGAATATGTTCAGATTATGAAGGTCATTCCATGGACATCATGATCCCTCAGGCTCTCTTACTGCTCAGCTTTCTTTTTTTTTTTTTTTTTTTTTGTTTTGTAATTTTTTATTTTTTTTTTTTTGTCATTATAACTGTTGTTATTCATATTGCTATTATTAATGTCATACTAATGTTTTCATTTTCTTCTTTTTTTTTTGTTTTCATGTTTGCCTTATGTGTCATAAACATAAAGAAATAAAATAAAATCATGTACATGAGAACGTGCCCATTTATGACTCCCATGCATATATTCATTGTATGAAGGTGGTTAACTGGTAGTTATTACACATGCATCACAGGTTCATAGTGATGGCCTTTGATTAACACATGGGTCTTCTTTTCCCTGTAGATTGGGTATACATTTTCCGTAATCACAGATGGAATCTTATCATGAGCCTTAAGCATGAAACGAACTTCCTCTACACTAAGCCACCTCTTATCTTCCATGAACAGATCTATCACATTCTCACATGTTGCAAGGTTGTTTATTGTGAGATACAAGTGTATACCCTCATCTTGCTTGTTCCTCATAATATACTCAGCTGTGGTGCGGCTTAATATTCTCCGGGTGTCCACACCGAATGGTCCCTGCTTGTTTAACAAAGTAGCTACAGTGTGGAACCCGCAGTAGTCATCAGAAGGCACTTTGCTCACCTTCAGACCATTCAGTCTAATGTAGGCATGCAAGGTCCCAGTGTGATAGCAGTCTGGGGTAGCTCTCTCACTGGGTAGAGGCATGTCTGCCTTGTATGTTTCAGCTAGCACATACCAACCCTTTCTAGTGCAACACAAGGAACCTGGGGCTTGCAGTCCCACATAGGTGTTGTTGAACACATAATAATCACACCCATCTACATGCAACTCCAGGTTGACCCCAAAAAGCCCTCCTACTATGGCAGCGATTGGTAAAAACTCAACCTCTTTCTCGCACATTCTCTCATACATGGCTTTTATGTCATTGCAGATTCCAAGCACTTGGCTCGAAATGCCACGAAGGCTCCTCGCAGCTAGGTGTATCATTACAGCCAGGGCTTCAGGTGTCGAGGGTTCAGGGACCTCGTCTCGTCCCTCAGATGATGTCTGCCTTGTTTGCGTGTGCATGAACAGGACCCACAGTGCCTGTATGAGTGTATGGAAGCCTCTGCGACGGGTGCTTACAGACGCATTGGTCGCAGTCTTAGTGTACTCGGTGCATGCAATGTTTTTCAAACAGGGATGCTGGAGAGCAGGTACAGAGCTCATTTTGGTTTTGTCTACACGGATGTGTTGTTGCACCTCCATCAGAAAGTTATGCTGTGTTGCACAAAGAAAGCCGAGCTCTGCCTCATTCACTACTGTGAGTCCTTTGCATAGACGATGTTGATGTAGCTGCTGTTCCCTCGGTTCAGTTAAGAGCATTTGCACATCTTGGTCTTTTCCAGTTGCGGTTTTTTGGAGCTGGTCAAGCTGTGGACTTTGCATCACACTGCTATTGTCCTCACCAAGCTCTTCCTCTCTGTTGCTGTCTAGGTTGTAGTAGATCTCTTCTGCTTCATTATGATCCAGAAGACTTCTGCAGTCTTCAAACTTATCGACTTTGTCATCATCTTCAACACCTGCGATCTCACTGATTCCGTACATGTCGTCATAGTCCACCTCACCTTCAGCTTGCACAGTCGTCTGTCCTTTTTGAACACTTTCTACCGGGCTCTCTAAACACGTGTTGTGCAGCTTTCCTGTTTTTTCATGACGTATCAGGTGTGCGCTCATCTTTGTTCCCATACTGCCACTCTTCTCTACAAGGACCTTGTTGGTCTCCCAGCAGGCGTGTAGATCACCTTGCATTTTATATGCATCATCTTCCACGACGGTTTTGCGTAGAACGTCATCAAATTCAAAGTCATAGCACCTGTCCTCTGGTAGCCGTACCTGCAACGTACCGCACCACGAATCGAAGTTCACATCAGGCTTGCAGATAGCCCGCGCAATTGGTCTGGTGTTTCCTTTAGTAAGTGTTCCTTGGATGCTGCTGTGTTGCCCACAGGCAAGCCTTCCGAGGTAGGCAAAAGAAGATTCTGCAAGTACAGTATTTCCTCCGTACTCCTGGACGAACCATGCATCCCTACTTTCCAAGGAACTCTTGACACTGCCAGGGACCCGGTTGCATCTCACTGCATACGGCAGCTGTGCGATAAGCTCTGGCACATAGAGTTCCGCCACACGCAGAATCGTACAAGCATCCAGCAGTTTGTCAAATACAATCCGTAGGGCACTCATAATTGCTGTCCCATCGTAATCCAGAACTGTGTATGTAGACGGTTCACACGGGCTTGTTTTCACACAGAATGCTGCACAGAGATGTTTGTCAGCATCAGAGCCACTTCTGCATAGTTGGTTCTTGAGCAACGGCTCAATGTGCACGGCACCCATGTACACAAGTATATACCACGCTGCAAAGTATAGCAGACCTGCGAAGCTCACTGTGCGATAAGCCTCACAGTTGGCGATGGCATCCGAGAACTCGTTGTGTCCAAACACACGTACTCCGCACGCTGCAAATGCCAGGGCCAGTGTGGAACTTATGAGTCTGTCCGGCATGCTGTCAACTGTGGCGGCGCAGGACGGTAGGACACCTGAACTAAGCAGTCGGACCATTGTGCTTTGTTCCACGTGACTTATCAGGCCAAGCTCGACTAATGTATTTACAGGACCCATGAGGTGCTTTGTGTAGTGTTCGCAGCCGACACGCACCCCACCTCCAGTGGCCATGGGTATGAACCTTTGGAGCACGTGGGGTGTGACGCGTGTCCATGTTCTGGCCAAGAGTTCAAGCGTGTATACGGGGTCGGGCGATACTGGCAGAGCCAGGGCCTTGAACAGCTGGTAGGTTGCTCTGGTGGGGTTGACGAAGATGGGCCATATCCTCCCGTAGCACGATTGTGCTTCGGGCACCTTTAGAGTGAGATCGCTCAGAGCGCATGCTGCAACCCTGGGAAAGCACGAAACAAGGGCATGTGCAATCAAAGCGATGTCTTGGGCTCTGGCTTCTGCCACCTCGGAGACCTCTGTCAGGACATCTACTGAGATTGTAATGTTCGGGTCTGCCTCTCTAAGAGTAGGATATTGACAGTCGGAGCGGGAATGCTTTGTGGAAAACTTTTCATTTTGTACGATCGCCTCCAGGAATGCAGGCTCAGGGGGTTCCTGCATGCCATGCAAAGATTGGAGGGGACTATCTGTGCTCTCAGTCTGGTTTGCTTTCAGAAGATGATCAACACCAAACATCATAACCAGACTGTTTGGATCGCTCAGCGATTTCATCTGCTTGCATTCTTGGAACAGTATGGAGTGCCTCACGATGGTCTCCATCCAGGGCTCAAGTAGAGTCTTTTTTAGATTCCTGTCCTTGGGCTTGTACATTTGATGCAGCAGCCAGCACAGCTCAATAACAGCTTCGTTCCTCACAAACCAGTCTCGCTCTCGCGATGCCTCCACTGCGGCACATTCTATGAGAAACGTGCAGGATGCCAGGAGCTGTGCCTGACATTGTTCACATGTGCACTCACTCACACGGGCCTCGGAGTGACGCACAGCCTGAACGGCTGACCAAGGAGTGTAGCCACACCTAACTATCTCCTCGGTAATGCTTGCTATGGTTGTGCTGCTGTGCAGACAGCCGCACAGAGAGCCATGTGGTTGTGCAAAAACCATCGAGCCCATCCGGTTTGTTGCTACACGCCTCCAATTGTAGAACTCTTGAGCCCACCCAAGCTTTAGCTCATTATTTGCGTCTTGCCGCGCCTTGCGTTCATTGATCCAGTCTGACCGAAGGACATAAAAAAGCACTGGAGCGAGCAAAGCATCACAAAGAAAAGGTCCGAACAACTGTATGCCCTGTGTGATGATTGTACCTTTTTTAGAAAACCATCTGTTGACCAGGTACAACAGTCCATCGTCATTTTTTTGTTCTAAGACTACTCTGTTCAGTCCTGGCAGCTGCCCACACATCGCTCCTGCAAGACTCAGTCTCATTAAGGCATGCATGCATGCTTCTTTTCCACAAAGCCAGGTCCCATTGGGAGGCACATCCCGCATGTACACTCTACAGCCATGGAGCGACACAATTTCCCTGTGTTTCACATAACAAATGGATGTCTTGGATCTCTGGACTGGCGACGCGGTGCGTAGAGTCGATGGATTCGAACATTCGGAATTTAGAATCTCTATATACGGTGCCATGCGGCCCGTCAGGCCATGTTCCTGCTGTGTCTCAGCTGTTTCATAAGCATCAGTGACCCATTCTCGTTCACGGATGGGACCAATGAAACAAAGAGGACAGGAGAGAGAAGATTCATCAGGGCAATCTAATCCGTTCGGGCTATATGGAATGTAATCACAATCGAAGTCCATTATTCTTTATACTTTTTTTTTTTTTTTTTTTTTTTTTCTCGACTCAGTTCACATCAGCCAGTGTGCAGCAAAGGCTGTGTTAGTATGAACAAAGTATGAACCATGTAAGGATAGTGGCGGGGATGATGTCAGACACACAGAAACACACAAAGACAAGCTCCTGAATCATACAGGAGTAACCAAGGACATCTTAGTTCAATGTCCTTCGCAGACTATCATGTCAATTAGTCTTATAGTTGTGTTTATTATTAATTATACATCCATTCCATGTGTACAGTCCATATATATGCATGTCCATCTGTCATTTCTGTGATTTTATTCATGTGATGTACCATTTATACTACAATTAATAAAGACACATAACCACTTATAACCCCAAGGAAATCTTTAATGTGTATTCATAATCACACACAGATACAGATGAATATATAGATATACGTACATGTATACAAACACTGTCAAACTCGCTCAATAAAGATTAATCTGGATGGTCTTTTATCTGATAGTGAATGTTTTACTGCTCTTTAATATAGTGATATACAAATTTGATATAATGTCAGTAACAAAGAGCAATGGTAATTGCCAATTTGTAACATACAAGTATCAATAAGACAGTAGTGCTAATAACAATTACAACGTATTACACACTTTCACTAACACACACTACTATGACATTCATATGAGTGGGTATTCTGATTACCTTTATTCTTTATTATGTTAATCAACATGTGACATTTAGATAGATAGATAGATAGATAGATAGATAGATAGATAGATAGATAGATAGATAGATAGATAGATAGATAGATAGATAGATAGATAGATAGATAGATAGATAGATAGATAGATAGATAGATAGATGAAGCTTAGTCAGAATCATCAAATCCAAAGTTTACCACATCTGTGTCAAACATTCTGAACATGGTGTTGGTTCTGGTCTTCTTAGGGGCAAAGCAAGGACGGCCATCCTCGTCATCTTCTTCTGAATTAACACTCTGGGCTGGTGTCAGGCTTCCATGCCCTTCAGGACGTGCAGCGGCTGCGATCGTCTGTGGTTGTTCCACAGACATCACCTCAATGTTGCTGTTCCTGACCTCTGTGATGAGTGACTCAAACTCTGTTTGACTCAACTCAGGGGCCATCATCTTAATCCGTTTCACATCTATTCTGGGGAAAACACAGGATACTCCTCTCTTGATCTTGTCCGCCAGCTCTCTGATGTTACTCATGGAGTTGTCAGGAATTTCATTCTGCAAACCGTAAGACCGGTACAGCTCTGTATCAACACACCTATTGTTGAACACCATGACTCGGTAGTAGCAGCCTTTCCTTGACAGCTTTACGGAGCCGTAAGTTTTGTTGCCTGAAAATACCCTCAAGCTGGACAGCACCATCAGGGGTGCTTGTATCATGTACTCATTGTTAGCAAACACAGAGGCAAATGTCAGCTTCCCCAACTCCCCAGAGAAGAGCACTCTGTTGTATGACATGTTCTTCTCCTCCATAATCTTTCTGACTTCCCTTTTCGTGTCTCCGATCATAGACAGTGACCTTTGCATGTAGTCAGGCAAATGGCGGTCATCCCGTTGCAGCCACTCCATGGCATTCAAATCGTGATAGTTGACACCATTTCTACCAGACTTGCTAAAGACTGCGCCAGTGATTTTCATCAGATTACCGTAGGTACCCTCGAAGGCATTGCTGCTTTCGCTGTCCCTTGCACGTCTGAACTTAGCAGCCATGGACATAGCTATGACCTGTTTGCACAGGGTCGATTCAGCAATCTTAGGAGAGTAGACGATTCGGGCCAGCTCTGCGCAAAGGAATCCCATAACCATCATCACCGTCTCTCGTACAGTTGCAGCGAGTGTGAGTGTACACATAGGTAAGGCTCCGTGACATACGACGAGCTGATACTTGCTAGCTGTGTTCAGAGATTCCTGGTGAATCAGGGTGTTGTAGTGAGGGTCGCTCATGGGTTTAATGCAGGCCACCTCGGTGAATTCGCCCATGTTAAACCTCTGGTGGAAGCGTCCGAACAGGAATGCATCTGTGACCCTTGTGCTGACCGTGGCACTTCGGCATCTCTTAGACAACGCCCCATGCAGACCTCCACTGGCACAGCCACTACCCTGCTTCCGTTCCAAGTCCTGGTCCAGGACATAGCTCAGCATAGTGTTCATCATGGTATCAGTGGCCAAACCGAGTGCCACAGATGTAAACACCCCAGGCATGCCGGAATTAGTAGAAGGTGGCCTCTTTTCATCGGGACCTGTGTAGACCTTACCAAAGTTTAGAGTGGCCCCCTTATCCTGTCCCATGAACCCTACCCCAGTGACAGAGAGACAGTTTGGTGTCATTGCTTTGAACCCTTTCATTAGGTTTGCGCTTTGATGTCGAACCACCTGTGAGAACTTGGCCATGGAACCCTTGATGGTAGCAATTACATCCTCGGTGAACTCCCCGTTTGCATGACAGGGCAGCATGTTCGCTATCGTTCCAAAGACAGCACACTGCACATAACCCATTACGTTATCGGAAAACAGGTAGGAGCAGATTTTCTGGACCTTGTCACCATGTTGTTCACCCATCATTGATATCAGCGGACCTGCTTCTTTAACCATGGTTATCCTGTCACCCATCTGGGGTGCCACAAACCACAGTTTCTTTGTCTTTCGCTCCACGATCTTACAACCTTGGATGCGTTGCAGTAAATCATAATCAGTCCACTGTATGCCTGCCTCCATCCCACTAGCTACGTCAGTTCCTGTTTCATCCAGTTCGTAGCCTGTGAACAACTTGTAGTATTTCAGTCTCTTTTCAGGGTCCTCAGTTTCAAAGGCTTGGGTGTCTCCCTTTCGCGGTTTCTTGCGTGCTTGGAGTTCATAACAGGGAACAAACAGGGGCTTGAGCACACACGCAGCACAGAGAGGTTCACAGAAGTTGGCCTCGAGAAACACGGACGATGCGACACTCATGATGGTGGCCAAGTCCTTGTCCTCCATGCAGCTGCTCACAAAAATAGCCAGAAGCTGCACCAGGTATAGGAATAGCATGTGCTGTGGCTCCTCGCCGTACACATGAGGTATCTCCCCATCGCACAATTCATTTACATCGAACATATCTAGCAAGTGGCAAAGTAAGGCCACTGTTTGCTTTCCGTTACTTTTGTCAAAGTTGACAAAGACTTTTGGATAAGAATTATTCCCGCCAATAGCATTAGGATCTTTGTCCCCACCACCATCAACTTCATAGCCATCATCGTCATGTGTGCAGCAGAGCAGGTCTGGCATTTCAGCGTACACAGAAAGAACCTTCTTTTGGGTGAACAATTTGCACAGACCCGTAAAGAGTGTCCGTTCAAAGTCATCGTCTATCTTCGGTACACTCTGTAAAGCCAGGAAGTGCCCCAGGTGTTCTGCATGCAGCTTCAGGACCTCGTCAGGAAAGAGGCTCGGGCAGTAGAGATGGAAGACAACGGGAGACTTGAGGAGCACTGGGGCGAATGGTCTCACAGAACCTGTGTAGATGATGCCCGAGTCGTGTGGCCCCGTAGCCACGCAAAAGCCGTCCTTTTGCAGGCTTACTTGGAAAGTCTTACCACAGTTTGCCATGTCAGACGGAGTGAACGTGCTGGTTCGGTATGCAGAGTGCAAACAACTCTAGTGAAGATGTTGACGGTTAAGACGCAAAAGATCACAAACTGCAGCTGTGCATACGACTTATGCCTGAGCCTGTGGGATGAGCTATCTTTGGCTTTATTCGAATCAGGGCAAGGTGCAGCCAATTCTGTACTGCCAAGTAAAAGGGAGCTGCTTAGGATGCCGAACCACCAGCTGTTGATTAGACTAGTTCTCATGGCTGACTTTTATAGGTATCAACAGGACGACCTTTCATTCAATAAAGGGGAGGCGGCCTCAAGATTATGCACAATCAGAGCCCTAGCACTTGGGGTACTATCCGCACAGTGCTCCATCCCTGGAGCCCATCAGAACCTTGACATGCCAACCATACTGAGTGTTTCACATGCTGCACCCAAGGTACACCGTATGCAATCAGGACCAAATCAAGTGCGATCTGTAGGCACACGGGGCAGATCTACTGGTAGCGAGGAGGCAGGAGGGAAATGGAGTCAGGACAGTAAGCCCCATCCTCTTAACTCTTCCGTGCACCAGATCTATCGAGTACATTGGTCGAAACTTGTGGTTTCCAAACGAAGGCACTCGTATGCGGCAAAACTCATGAAGGCATTCCAGGCCGTGAAAGTTGTGGGGCACCCGACGCTGGTGCTACATTCTGAATGGGACTTGAGCTGTTACTACAAGCTCGCAGCTGCATACACCACTGATAGACCACTTGAAATGGCGGCAGCATGCATGCCTCAGCTGCATCAGGCTGTTGAGCTCATTCATGAGGGCCAGTTTCACAAGCTGGGCAAATTGACGCGAGAACGTCAGATGCTACTGTACGGCATACTCAACTGCCATATCAACTGGATTGAACACAACCACAAGCAGATACTGCTAGTTCCAGGAACTGAGCCCAGCACCCTCCAGCCCACAGGCGAGCCGGGAGACCTGAGGTGTTCCCGGTGTCTGAGAAATCAAACGTTCCACTCGTCCGAAGTCAAGGGCAACCCCAGAAACATAGATGTGGAATTTGACTTTGAGCTGATGAGATTCGGCTCTTCATGCTGCACTGCACCCATGTTCACTGTGCCACTCAGCACTGACACTGTCAATGCATGTACATTTACTGACATGAAACAGATGTACACGGCCTGTATGACATGTCGGCAAACCGTGTTTTCTGAAGTACTAGTGGACATGGAAACACTTCACTCACGTTGTGTAGCATGTGCAATCAAAGGTCTGTGATATGTGGAGTAACAACCCCCCCCCCCCCCACAAAAAAAAAAAACCAATAACAAAGACAGATAAGAGACAAAACAAAAACTAAAGTCAACAAGGTCATGGCTGACTGTGATACATGTTACAGTGATGTTGAGTTGTTTCGAGCGGTGCGCTCTATACCCTTTCAGGAGTTCAAAGAGATACTCTGCAAACATTATGGGACACGACGATTCACCAGTGAGTTACTGAGACTACGACACACTGCAAGAGATTCAAGTAGGATTAATGGAAACCTGAAGCTGTACATACACATCACAGACAGACTAGGTAGGAAGCTCAAAGTCTGTCAGGATATTATGAGGGTTTACCAAGGAGATAAGACTGTTACATCTGAACCTGAAATACGACACAAACACCCGAACATAAATGTCTGTGAACTCAGTGATGCAATGTCTGTGGTTTCACGGCCAAAAACAAGTAACGAGAAGCAAGACGAAGGGAGTCGCACTTCGACCAGTGGCATGACTGAGGAGGCAGATTCTGGTTTACCAGGGCCTGACAGCGTGGCAGATATGACTGAGTATCTTGAAGCGTTTAGAAATAATACCACACAAAGCTTCTATTTAGATACCCCACAAACACGAAAAACATGCTGTGTACAAGGGCACCGTGATAACAGTGCGCTCAAGAAGGATGATGCCTGTTCTGATAAGATTATTCTACACTGTTCCAGATGCGACTTAAACAACACCCCAGGAGGGGACCTATAGAGAGCATACCAAAGCCTGTGTAAAGTGACATTCATGCCTTCGAAAACAAAAACAACAACAACAACAAAAAAAAAACAAAACACAACTGAGATAAGTTAGATATTTTACTATAGCTTTGCCTAAGATTTAGTTTTTTTTTTTTTTTTTTTTTTTTTTTGTGATAGGAAATAGACAAACTTCTCTTTTGTTTCTATCCTGTCACGTTATTTGTATTATTACTCTATTTTGTACGATACTTGCATTATTCTTACCTATCCTTGCTCCCTCCAGAAATAGCAAGGAAACAATAGGAACCCCCCCCCCCCCCACACACACACACACACACACACACACACACAGACAGTAATCCACACAGAGCGCCCTTATCCAGCTATGGAACCTTGTCAAAAGTCAGATTGGAGTTCTATGTGGCACATGACTATACATGTAGAGAACTTGGACCTTGTACATAACTTAAAGTACACTTGGATACACATGTACGATATAGAAAAACGGATACCAGTGTCCGTGACTCTTTCTGAACCAGGACCGGACAGTGCCTTTCGCATACCTGTTGAAGCTGGTCTGATTCCTGGAACGTGTCACATTGTTTTGCAAATTACATACAAGCACGGGGAAGTCGCGTACGGCCTCGTGACAAGCACACACTTTTCTGAGACACATATTGACCTGAAGGGCCACAAGGTGAAAAGGATTAGTGTTTTGGCCCGAGCACCTTTAGCATGGGTGAAACTACACAAACCCTCAAATATGACAGCGTGTCAGCGAATACAGGAGAATACAGGGCATGATGCTGGTAGTGGCTACCAAGCTGAACTGCTTGTGTCTAGGATATACGCATGTGTGTACCGCCATGTCCACGCCGCCCTGGGGACAGTGTCTCATCCAGACAATGTAGACACACAGGATGAATGCCAGACATTGCGTGTGGTACAGGAGACACTCTCTATACTCGCGGCACCCCTTGCCTTCAGGATCCTGCATGAGCAGAGCAGACTGACACTGGAGCGATTGCAATGTCTTAAAGAAGACTGTGAAATCAGCATCTTGCCACATCCGGGGTGCGCGGTGTGGGGCACGTGTGTTTCGTGGCATGTGGCCTCACACACAACCGCTCTAATACGCACGACTGTTAACGAAGTTGTGGATCACTCGCTTCCACTTCTCACGCCAGGTGTTCAGTGGCTACGCGTACGACTCATGTACACAGGTTTAGAGGTGTGCAGATATACAGGTGAGGCCCTGAACACAGACGCTGTACGTGCTCCCTACTGGGCAGTCGTGGTCACAGCTCTGTGTTGCGGAGCCCTAGACACCTGGTATAGAGAACTGGACTCGCTCAATGCTGCGTTGAGAGTTGACGCTCGTTCTCTCACAAGCGACTTAGAGAAGGACGCGTTATGTCAACGCTGCGGGTTCGCGTACCGAACTCCACCTGTGATGTGCGAACTGGAACCACAAAGGGTTCCAGCTGTGGCCCAAATTGACGAACTGCTTCTGGGTCGTGTGTGCACCACTCTCTGTGCCGTGGTCGCACACATACACGCTTGCAATGGAGGGACCGACTGTGAAAGAGAACACCATTCAAGGTGGACACAGAGATATTGTCTTAGCCACAGACGCATCTACGTTGCAAGCAACGAAGAGCAATGGGAGCTCAAACAAAGGAAAGGCAGATGTCGTGAGGCGACAGAGGAGCACGAAAACATATTCATTCGTGGGCAACGTGACGAATGCTCCGCTCAGCCGTGTAACTCCCACGCCTCACCTGAACACAGACCCACGCACGGCATCGCCTCACGGTGGTACGGAACCCAGTGCTACTGGGGCCAGCATGAAGAGGAGCGCACATGGCCCTCTGGACAAATCCTCTGTAAGTACAGGGAAGAAGACAGGTGGGCGCAGGCGCGCTGGGGACATAGGTGCACAAGGGATAGTGAGCCAGACGTTGACCCAGGATGGTGGATGTGGCAGAAAGTCACTCGGGACACGTTGTGCAGAAAGGGACTTGTCGGACGCGCGGCAGCAACCACAGACCGAGCGGTGCGCAAAAAAAGATTCTTGGACCTCTACTTGTCCAGCAACAGAAAAAGCACAGGAAAAGCGGACAAATCCACATCGTGGGATTATTGGAGATGTGCGTCGTGCCACTTTCTACGACATCATATCAAAACTCTTCCCTTCGGACACCACAGCGCCATCTTGGCCATCGTGTGACAAAACGCAAGCTGATGGTGCTGCGCCAGCAAACATGAGCCAGCACAAAGAAACAGTGGAGCGGCGCGAGTGCTTGGATGAGACCTTGGCGACACTAGAGGCACTTGCTGACAATTATGGACAACTGGCTGAGTGGTTTGAATATTTCCGAACCACAAAGGCTCGTGATGTGATAGGGTTTGATCTGGCAATGGAGGTGTGTGGCTGTTACAATCTGTCCGTGCATAGACTCAGGAGTATTCTGCGCGAGGTATTCCGAGAGTTTAGGTACATACGCCAGCCGCGGGACATTGCAAGTGCAGACCGAATGCTGGTTCGCCTCGCAGAAACCACGAAAAGAGACTTTTACGGGGCAGTGACTGCGGAACTTGCAAGGTTTGTGCATACCCATGAAGACTCTGTTTCTGTCTTGTTTGACAATGTCATCTCACAGCTTTCTCATGGAAGTACCATGTTGCCACTAGAAGACATTGGAGAGCACGTACAGGTGCAATGTGATACGTTACTTCAGATAATACACAATTTAGTCACGACAGTGGTGCAGCAGAGGGTTCAGCTCTGCGATACGAGAAAAGCCTGTGCTCAAATGGAGGAGGCACTGGCAGAGACGAAACTGACAGTTGTCCGTTTACAGGGGGAAAGAGATGGTGCCATGCACTCCATGTCAAATCTCCACGGGAGACTTAATAACGAGAGACAACAACTGATGTCTGTTCTTCTGCAGCATAAGGAAAAAGAAGTGGCAAAGGTGACCAAGCAAGTGTCATGTATTGGAGACGTAGAAAAACACCACAGGGAGATTGCAGACAACCTTGTAAAAGACATTGAAAATCTGAAACTGACACATCGCAATGTGAAAAGGGATTGGGAGACAGAACGCAGTGCCTTACAAGAAACAACAGTCACGCAAGAAACTCTTATCCAAGCATTACGAGAGACCGAAGGTGAGCTGAGGCTTAAGCTTCAGACAACTACTGAGTCTCACGCAACTGTGTCGCGTGAGCTGTCACAGCTGCAGAGTCGCTTCATTGGCATGGACGAAAGACACGCCAAATTTGTGACAGGGATGAAGGAGGAAATTCAAATGCTTGAGGAGAGTGTGAGCACGCTGCAGGACCGCGAGCAGGTCCAAGCACGTACTATCACGGAGCACACACACACCGTGAGTGAGCTGCATAAAAAGAACACTCTATACCAGTCAAAAATAGGTATGCTTCAAGAGGAATTGGATTCCGAGCGTGCAAAGACCAAGGAACTGGTTGCATTGCAGAACCAGCTGTGGGCTCAGCAGGAGGTGGACTTTGGCTTCACTGAGACGAAAGATGGCATATATGCTGAGATGGAGGCCTCAGTAGAACGGATCACAAATGTGCTTACTGGTATGAGTGTGGTTAGGGTAGACTTTGACGTTGATACTGGTGCACAGCAGAATGGAGGAAACACTCAGAAGAGCCCTGCTGCGAACCGATTGTTTCGGGACTATGAGAGTCGCATACAATGTGTGCTGAAAACCCTGATGTCTGAACAAAAGCCCATGCTGCAGACGAAGCGAGAGTGTCAGAACAACATGTGGCAGGACATGTCAGGGTCGCAGAGAGGCGTGGGTCATACAAATGCCAGAGACACAGAAGACACAGATAAGATGAAGGAGCACATTCAAATGCTCCAGGACACCCTAGCTGAGCTCCAAGCTGAGGGAGATCGCAAAACATCCGCCTTGTGTATGCTTCGTGAGGAACTGAACTCAGAGCGTGTTAAAACTGTGCAACTGGCTGCATTCAAGCGTGTGCTGTGTGCACAGCTACTTCAACACTTTGGCATCGTGGCTCACGACGACGCGACACATGTGTTTGATGGGATTTATGTACAGAAGGATGCTTCATTTGCAAGGGTCAGAAACATGCTTGTTCGCACGTGTACCGCTAAGACAGAATTGGGTACGGATGCAACTGAAATGCAAAAAACACAAACGATGGAAATCTGCCCCTCCGACACCACCTCTGCTGCTGCTGCTGCTGCTGCTGTCCTTGACAGTCAACTGTTTAGAGAATATGAGAGTCAGATACGAGGTGTTGTGGACTCCCTGGATACCGAATACACGCCCATGGACGTTAGTGCAGGCACGCAGTGTAGCGATATCAAACGCCTGTACGTGCGTAAACGCGAAATCACTGACACAACGGAAAGTGATCATCCCAGAAAGTTGACTCAACTTCATGCCACGGCCCGTGCCCCACACACCACTAAAGAAGAGACAGACCACTTGCAGGTGGAGAGGTGGTATACTGCTCTTCAGAGTCAAGATAACGGTCACAGCGGGGTAAGCACATTTGAGGTTGAACTGCATAATGCTGGAAAGGACACGGTTAGGATCCCAATACCTGCATATGTTGGAAACGCTTTGGCTCACAACGGAGACCTGCTGATCGTCAACCTGGGACATGAGGCACCAATACATACTCTATTGGGCGTGCTGCAAGCCAAGCCATGTGAATATGAGGCTTGCAAAGAAATCACTCAAACTACATGTCACTGTAGAGAGATGCAACGTGTATCGCAGAGACTCAAATGTACCCTTTTCATATCCTGGACGCCCGAAGGTTGGCATGAAGTGTACGGAACTGATCACCGTGAATGTCTGTATACAATTTTAGTGTACAGATGTGAGAATGTCAAGTCTTACTATCTCCTGTCTATCAAGATCAAAGATTCCTATGTGTATAATCTGTCCACGATTCCATTTACAACCCAGTACTGGCCAAGCAGCCATGCTTTTGTACATACATCAGACGGCATATGTCAGGGTCCTGTAACTTTGAGACAAACAGCACCCATCATTGATCCCAGTCAGATTGTTTTGCAGGATATGTAATTGTATGTGTGTATGTATGTGTGTGTGTGTGTATAGTTTCTGTTTGTACTCTTTATATACATATAGGTCTATTAGTAGAGGTACTAAGATCTTTTATTTTACTGTTTTTTTTTTTCTTATGTTCTTCTTATATTATTGTATGTTTCACAGGTACATCTCTTGTATGTTGTATACTGTATGATATGTAATGTCAATAAAGGTAGTCATGCTCCTAGCATGTCCTGTGTCATGGTATGAACATTGCATATATATATATATATATATATATATATATATATATATATATATGTGTGTGTGTGTGTGTGTGTGTGTGTGTGTTTGTAATGAGGTATACTTCAAGACTAAAACCTTCTCCAGCATACAGTATCACCTATGACTAAATCATTCTCTCTTTCTCTCTGTCTCACACACATACACAAGCACACACATATATACATAGAAAAGACAGAGAGAAATAAATAAGGCATCTGTCTCAGTCTGTGTTGGAGTACTTTTTTTTTTATTAACATTTATTGGTTCATGTAATTATCATCACAAGTTACAGAGCACCATTCTTCTGATTACAGTTTTATACTTGGGATGAAAGATATCAGGGCTGGTTAGTCAATCCTTGATCAAACAGTACACGACATTATCAAATAACAAAATAACAAAAAAAAAAAAAAAACAATCATTACATCACTACTTTAACTACAGTCTGTTTGAAGGATATAATGGTATTGATGATATACAGTATATTCCTATGCTGCTAGGGATAACAGAAGGTTTTAGTCTCCCCCAAGCCTAAAACAAAAACACACACACAAAAAAAAAAAAACAAACAACAACATAAAAACCAAATAATGAAAAAAAAAAAATAAAACAAACAAAAGCTTAAATGCTGGGTTATTTACTGCCTTTCTTGTACTGAATTCTGGTTTTGACGATGTTTCGATCATCCTCGGTCATGTGTGCAAGTCTTTTCCATTCTGTGTCTTGCAAAAACTCCTGGGCCTGTAGCCTTTCACTCCCATGGAAGGCCAAAAGTCGAAACACAATCCTCTTTACCGGTTCACAACCAAGGACACGTGGGATTAAGACACCAAGATCCCAGCGCA
The DNA here is from genome assembly GCA_023101725.1 of Atherinomorus stipes. Classification (NCBI taxonomy): domain Eukaryota; kingdom Metazoa; phylum Chordata; class Actinopteri; order Atheriniformes; family Atherinidae; genus Atherinomorus; species Atherinomorus stipes. The sequence continues at coordinate 23,058 of JALJCO010005537.1, forward strand.
ATGGACACATGGAGGTGTGGTCTTTGGGGCATACAGTTCCCATAATGATATGATATGTGGTAACAGTACCAAATACCTTGCACGTACGCTCTGCAAACACGACTTTGCCTTCTGAAGCATCTGCAATCAGCACTCCGAGGCTCCACATATCTATGGAACTGGTGTATTCATCACATGATTCTTTATAGAATAACTCTGGAGCTCTGTATTGCTCAGTGACCACAGGTGCACTCATCCACTTGCAAACCAGTCTGGAGAGGCCCATATCAGCAACCTTAACATCCAGATTTTCCGTAAGCAGCACGTTCAAAGGCGTCAGGTCCCTGTGCACCATGTTTAATTTGTGCATATGAGATAAAGCTTCTGCCACCTGAACAGAAAAGTGAGCAATGAAACTCAGTGGGGTACTCGCCACCGATCTAGATGACCCACCGTGAATTACATCTGCCAGTCTATGAGGTACATATGACATGAGCGTTGCCAGTTTGCCTTCATCAACAAAGCAGTCATGCATGTGGACTATATGTGGATGACCTTTGAGAGCAGAAAGACACGAAAGTTCTCTCACAGCTGCATCCTCTACACCATGGTCATGATATTTCAAAGCATACTCCAGACCATCCTTTCGTGAGATGACTTTATACACAGTCCCATAGGCTCCCTTGCCGATGATGGAAAGTTTCAAATAATGCTCCATTATGGCAGCTGTAGTTTCTACAGTTTCAAAGCTCTTAACTCTTTTGTAAGGTTAACTGACTGGTCCCGTATAGTCACTTGTGCATAAGATGTAAGGCTGACATTGAAAGTAGAAAGCCCTACTTGAATGTATTGTGAGGCTCTATTTAAGGGAAGGCTCTTTTTTTTTCACATATAGCTAGCTCCGCCCCCCCCCCCCCCTACTTTAGCTCAAGCTGTAATAGTGCAAGTGCTTAGAACAACAAAAACAAAAACTGACAGTGAGGTAGTTGTACACTTTCCATACCATTTATACAAAGCTTTCTTCATACCATACCTGACTCTAAAGAAGATATACATAATATATATATATATATATATATATATATATATATATATATATATATATATATATATATATTGGGCAAGGGCACCATAGACATTTGTGTTTTCTCTCATGCTTAGATAGGTGTGAGGAGCTCCTTAACAAGTACACATCTGTGACATCCTTGTGTCGGAAAATTCCCCCCAACACTCACGCGGAAGCGAAACACTTGGAAACCCATCTTTACACCGGGCCAAGTTTAACATGAAAAAAGAGGTATAGGACAAAACTTTCTCTCTCTCTCTCTCTCTCTCTCTCTCTCTCTCTCTCTCTCTCCCTCCCTCTGTTTTTTTTTTTTTTTTTTGTTTGTTTGTTTCTTCCTTTATGAGACCACCCCTGTTTAAGCCCTTGCCTCTATATATAATCACTTGCCAGTAAGGGCTTTAGCAGAGCTCAAAGAGCATTCTTTACACCACAACATCCATTCCTGCCATGGATACCAGCATGTACACAACCACTATGCAGATACTAAACGTGATGCAGACCAAAAATACCTTAAATTCTCTCAATATAGCCTCTAACATATTGGAAAACTTTGACAAGATATGTTTCATCCTGTCATCTCTGGAGGGTCTTGGGCTACTCCAGAGGGATACTCGACAAGATCATGTTTACACATGCAGACTGCAGCACTATCAGATGCCGGACTTTCCCGAGGGTAGCATACAACTATGTAGTAGGCACATTTACCACTATGTGCACGCGTGCTCAGGTACATTTACTGTAAGTGACGTGGCAAATGTATTGCACTCACCAACATACAAGGCGTCCCAACTATTACAGGTCATGTTAGCGCTTGGTTTCATTGTACAGCCACAGTCTAACCTGTACAGCGGAACACATGTTTATGATACAATATGGACAAAGGCTTTGCATGACATTTGGATAGCGAAGGAAGATGCCAGTGGCCAGCAAGTAGAGCCTTTGGAACAGAGCCAGTCTGTGATACCTACAGATTGTAACGCCATCCCTATGGTGGAACTGGCTTCGCAGATCCTGGTGCTGATGCAGGACACATCATCATTCGGCCTTAGGTCTGTCGCCACGGTGTTGGGTCTACAGGACACTGAGGAAAATTTGTGCAGGGTACGTAGTGTCATCCAAACATTAGAAGGTCTTGGGATGCTTTCTAGAGCAGGCTGGATTTACACATGTGAGCTGAAACGGCATCCTTTGAGGAGGTTCGCGAAACTCAGCCTGCAGCACTGCAGCAGGGTCTTCTATCAGTTTGTGTGCGAACGTGATATAACGTTTGACTTTGATGAAATCGTTAGACTTACGCCAATACCAAGACGATTTATGATTCGCATTCTACCCATTATGACAGCAATAGGAATCATTAAAGACCTGAAGAATGGAAGGTACGAGACAGCATTGCTTTGCGATACACCATGGGCACAGACCTTACGTAACATCTGGACAGATGTCATGATTGAGTCGCCTTCTGGACGTATCAAAAGCAAAAAACCAATGTCAAACATTCAAGATTCTATCACCCCCAAGGGTAATTTACACGTTGTGTTCATGATACTCGAGATGCTCAAGAATAAGAAAGTGTTCACTGCTAAGTGTGTGCTCCTGAACTCTGCTATAAACACAGCCAATCTTGACAGAAGTAAGGTGTTTCACATCCTCTGTGTACTTGAAGGACTTGGATTGCTCATTAAATCAGGGAGAGTGTACAGACAAGTGTCACAACCTTATAAGTTAATAGACTTCCCTAAAGACAGTTTCAAAGCCAAAGTCAGGCTTGCCTATGAGTATGTGATGAGCAATGCTGGACCATTTACCACACGAGAACTCTGTCTTCTGTTGGACCTCCCGACGCGCAAGACATACTTAATTGTGCTCGTGTTTAGAGTGCTAGGCGTCCTGATACACCGTTTAAAGGGGGAGTTTGTCAAAGGACTAAAAAACCAAACAGCTTGGGCGCACATTTTGAATAAAATCTGGGGTAGTCCACACGTAATGTCTGAAACTGGTCAAGGTGTCACACACACACAACAGGGTGCCTCGGGAGCTGAGCCCTCTGCATGTACCTACTTGGATTTTTCGCCTCAAGAGATGCCCCCCCACACGTCAGGTACCCAGGGCTATCACGAACACGTAGCCAACATGTCGAGAGCGCCGGACATGGAGACACACACTGGGCAGACTGCAGTGCAGGCGAAACAAGCCGGCCCGGGAGCTGAGCCCTCTGCATGTACCTACGTGGATGTTACGCCTCAAGAGATGCCCCCCCACACCTCAGGTACCCAGGGCTATCCGGAACACGTGGCCAACGTGTCGAGAGCGCCGCGCATGGAGACGCACACTGGGCAGACTGCAGTGCAGGCGAAACAAGCCGGCCCGGGAGCTGAGCCCTCTGCATGTACCTACGTGGATGTTGCGCCTCAAGAGATGCCCCCCCACACCTCAGGTACCCAGGGCTATCCGGAACACGTGGCCGACGTGTCGAGAGCGCCGCGCATGGAGACGCACACTGGGCAGACTGCAGTGCAGGCGAAACAAGGCGGACCGGGAGCTGTGCCGTCATCATGGAGCTACGAGTATTTTCCGCCTGTACAGATGCCCCCCCACACCTCAGGTACCCAGGGCTATCCGGAACACGTGGCCGACGTGTCGAGAGCGCCGCGCATGGAGACGCACACTGGGCAGACTGCAGTGCAGGCGAAACAAGGCGGACCGGGAGCTGTGCCGTCATCATGGAGCTACGAGTATTTTCCGCCTGTACAGATGCCCCCCCACACCTCAGGTACCCAGGGCTATCCCGAACACGTGGCCGACGTGTCGAGAGCGCCGCGCATGGAGACGCACACTGGGCAGACTGCAGTGCAGGCGAAACAAGGCGGACCGGGAGCTGTGCCTTCACCGTGGAGCTACGGATATTTTTCGCCTGTACAGATGTCATCCCACACCTCAGGTACCCAGGGCTATCCCCAACATGTAGCCAACATGTCGAGAGCGCCGTGCATGGACACAAACAATGGGTCTACTGCAGTGCAAGCGAGACATGGCGGCCCAGGAGCTGACCCGTCACGGTGGACCTACGGATATTTTCTGCCTGTACAGATGCCCGCCCACACCTCAGGTACCCAGGGCTATCCAGAACATGTAGCCAACATGTCGGGAGCGCCGTGCGTGGAGACACACACTGGGCCGACTGCAGTGCAAGCACAACAGGGCGGTCAGGGAGCTGACCCCTCACCGTGGACCTACGGGTATTTTCCGCCTGTACAGATGCCCCCCAACACCTCAGGTACCCAGGGCTATCCAGAACATGTAGCCAACATGTCGGGAGCGCCGTGCGTGGAGACGCACACTGGGCCGACTGCAGTGCAAGCCACACAAGGCGGCCAGGGAGCTGACCCCTTACCGTGGACCTACGAGTATTTGCAGCCTGTACAGATGCCCCCCCACACCTCAGGTACCTGAGAGAGAATAATCATTTTAGATTCTGATTCAGAGCCATGGACGGAAAGTGATAAGAACGGAAGGACAGAATTAAAGATGTATGTCTGTGCATCTTGCCCTACCCTTTTGGTCTGTGCAAACAGCAATTGTGCACATAAAGACAGTAGAGACTCATAATGTGAGGATCTTGTGTTGCAGAAGCTATGCCGGAGAAATCAGTTACACCGTTTCTGTAGAGAGTAGTGTGTGTATATATACATCTTCAAATATGTACCTGTGTCCACTTCTCATGTATTCAATGTAGAGCATGTGAAAAAGAAAGGCCTTAAGGCCCTCCTGTTTTCTTATATTGAATTGTGCCCAATAAACGAGTTGTCTAAATGTCAATATATGTGTACTTGACATATTTCTCTATGCTTGTACCTAACATTTACATACACAGGGATAACCACTTGTTGTACAACATGTTTACTGTATATACTTTTCATACATGTTTATTTTCATTATATGTATAGCAGAACAGAACCATAACTAAAAAGATATTGAACGTGGTACACAATTTTTTTTTTTCCTACATGGTGTCTATATTTGTATATTGTCACTGTAATGTATCAGTTGTAAAGACAGATACACAGATACAAAAACAAAAAACATATAGAACAAACAACACCTTAAAATATACTGCTGTCCAGGAATGTGTGTGTGTGTGTGTGTGTGTGTGGGGGGGGGGGGTGCTCTTTTACCACCTTTACAGTTGTCACATTCTGGCAATAATAGAGGCAGACCACAGATTTCTCTTTTTTTTTTAATTATCATTGTTATTTTATTTAGGATTACAAAGTGGTACGATACCAAAGGCATATAGAGATGTGAATAATGTCATACACTAGGTCAGTAGAACTGACCTAATGCCATACACACTAAATAAGAAACAAATAAGAACAAAGAAAAGAATGACCATACAATTCACATGCTCCACCACGTCAGCAGCATCCAGAGACCACTACATACAGCAACTGTCATGAAAACTGAATGTGCCATTAAAGATGATTCCATGGTGACAGGTTGAAAGAAGTCCACAAATCCACTCTGAAAGGTACATGAACAATAGGAGAGTCAATTAAAATACAACCTTTGTAATATTAGCAACATACATCTGTCTTGTAAAACAAAATAGACTGGTATGTTACATTAAACTGACCCATGAGTTGTTTCTGACCAGCCACTCCTTTTGCTCAGTAAGTAGGTACATGGTGATCTCCTCTCCAACTAAATCCATATTGTTGCCTCTGCCAATCTTCTTATAGTACTGACACAAGGTTGCCCCAAAAGCTGCCAGGGTGGTTATGCGAGCCCAAGTAGTGATCCCATCTGAGAATAGGCTTTTGCACACTGCCCTCACGAATGACACATCATTTATCCTATCATCCAGTGCCAGTGTTTGTATCATACCTAATGAAACAGAATAAAACAGAATCAAGCATTGTATTGTCACACTCTGTCCCAGTAGTCTCAGATGTGAGGTTCACACTTACTGTCGAATGTCCACTTGTGTTTGGTAAGCACCTCATCCGCAACCCGTTTCAATGTTGACAATGCTTCACTTTCACTCACAGCTGGCTCTGCTAGTCCTGTGGTATCTTCTAAAAAATGCTTTATCAGTTGCCTAGTCTCTGTAGCAAGCAATTTGTTCTCAGAATGTGTTCTACAGTTTGTAAACTCCTTACATGTATGTCCTTCTGCCCGTCGTGTCATGATTACAAAGTAGTCTCTACAATTTAAACATACAACAGCACAACAGCACTCGAGAATCAACTATGATAATGTACATGTTTTCCAGTCTTTATAAAGGCTGTTGGGGTGAAAAAAAAAAAAAGAAAAAAAAAAGACAGAATTCCAGAACAAAATAACTACGTATTCATGCCTTTATTACATATTACATATTACATTGTTATTACAAAACAAGTTACATATGTCATATACACAGACATAATAAAAAAAAAAAAAAAAAAAAAAAAATAAAATAAAAAACAACAGTTGTCAACTTAACATTTTCATAGACTTTAGTATGGTGATTAGCACTTTTGCCATATGTTCACAGTATGCCAGATGTCCCAGACTAGAACCGTCTGTGACATGAATTATCATAGCACTGCACACAATGCAGTATTTCCAGTGGTTGATTGTAATGCACCCAAAATCCCCTTTGGTAATGTCATTTGGAAAAGCAACATGTCCATTGGTGTACCGCTCCTTGGCCAGTATGAGCGACAGTTCTCTCTCCCGACCCAAAGATTCATCATGTACAGGGGTCTTTACAATTGGTCCACGTACTGCCAAGGTCTTGATGATACCAGTGATACTGCGGGTCATGTCCTTGCATGCCATGTCATAAAGGTGGTGGTCATAATGTGTACATGCACACACAATGCAGCGATAGACTCCGTCGATTGCAGTATACCCAGCCTTAGAGTGGTATATGTTCTGTGGGAAAGCCATAAACCCATACCGAAACCGTAGCTTCCCCTTGAGAACAACAAGCTCTTGTTCTCGACCTTTGTACAGGGCTTTGATATATCTGCATGTATCCTTTCCAAACCACACGTGGTCATGTAGGCCAGGGTCACCTCGCGAGCAGGCTGGAAGTGTTATCTCACAGTCAATACATTTGAATGTGTCATATGTTCCATACACGTGTCTCACCAGACTGCCGTTGGTCAGCACATTGTATGTGGTATCTGGATCCATAGGAACATTTTGTGTATGAGTGTTGTGCCTCTGATTTCTGCTCAACACATCCAAATGTCTGTGGCCACCTGATGGGCCATGATCATAAACTCTCGGTGGATTGTTGCCACATATTGACAGCCATGCTAATTGCTGAGATTTCTCTCTATCTTCCCCAAGGTTGTACATTTGTTGGACTACATTAAACTATCAAAAGCTAACAAAAGGCATAGCTAAGGGACACAAGGAAAAAGAGAAACTCTTAACTTGCGGTTGGCAAGTTAAGTAGACAGACGACCTTATCTTTTTATTTACAAAGGACAGGGGTGGCGCTACTCTAGAGGTACTTCTATCTAGTCTCATCTAAAACCATCCCATCTCAACCTGTCACCCTGTATCAAGTGTCAGCCCACTACCTTGCCTTGTATGTTGTACACCTCTTTGGTTAACCCATACCTTGTTCTTGTCCCGAGGTAGTACTGTCCACACTCCGAGCACAGCATGGAGGATATTTTACACAGGGACCATCGCACTGAACGGTCCGTGAAGGTGCTTTCACACACCAAACATGGACGGCTTTCTGTAAACAGTTGCTTGAGCTCCCGAATCTGCCTCCGAGACATCATTCCTGGTCTCAGTTCTTCTAAGACCATGAGGAGAGCTTTTTCAAGGTCACGCTCCTTAACACCATCTATACACAGGGCTTCACTTGTGCCGAGCTGACAACACACAGCGATGCATTTCCACCAAGCAAACCTTAACAGAGTTGTATCCAACAAGGTCTTATACAAATACTTGACTGACGCCACCCTTGCATTTAGTGCCAGTTTGTTCATTTCTATACCACTGGCAGTCGGATTCCTGTGAAGGTGGTCTAGGATAAGATAACAGCACAAGATGTCCACTGTAGTTGCAGCATTCATGGGAAACACAGCGCCCTTGAGCTTGCATATAATCTGCTTCAGAGCCGTATCTATCCCCAGGTCATCAGATGTTATGTCTTCATTGTTGTATGTTTGCACATTGCTGATATCCTCCTTTGTGGAACCACTCAGCAATGCGGCAGAGGGCCACTTGTTGCGTCGAACCAAATCTGTCAATAGTACGTCTGTGTATGTTGAATGCATCTTTACCGAAAGTGCTAGGCATGCAGCTCGGATGTTGGCAGTGTTCTTTAACAGCTGACAGATGTCCTCTCCATGTTCTGCGCAGATTGATATATATCTATCCATTAAGTTTACAGCTGGTATTATCAAAGAGCCATTTGTAATGCCACATGTCTGATCACGTGGTATGACAGCAGCAAGCCAACTCACAGAAGTAAGTCGATAGTTGTGGTATTTGGAGCTGAGGTCAGTTATTCCAGGGTCCATATCCATGTCATACAGATTCAACTGGCATTCGAGAGCGCCTCTGAGTTCGGTCCTACCCATACTTGAAGCTCCAAATTTAAGCGTCGGGTATTGAAACACCGGATCTCCTCCAGTGGCAGACAGGGAAGACCCTTCCTGTCCATAGAGAGTTCTTTTGCGTGTTGTGGAGGGCTCCTTAGTGTTTTCTTCCATTGCAGTTGGCTTGTGCTATTGTGGATTGTAATAGCTTCCAGAGATATGTGCTAGACACATAGAGTACCCCATTTTAAAGGAAGGCAAAATGAAAAAAAAAAAAAAAAAAAAAAAAAAAAAAAGGGGGTTGCTACACACCCAATAGGGGAGAGCTGTGTGGGTGTATCTCTGTGTGTGTGTGGAGGGGGGGGGGGGGGGGGAGGGTGGTTTTGTTGTGTTTCAAAGAGACAAAATTTTTTCTTTCTTTTTTTTTTTTTTTTTTGGTCTTACAAACTAACATCAAAATATTTAGCTTAACCATGCTGGAATTCGTTTTTTTTTTCACAATATGTTAGAGAGACCTACTTTAAACTGTGTTTCTTTTATATGGTGTTAAAAAATAACAATAAAATGACAGGGCCATGAAACAAAGCCACACAAACAAACAAGACCCATTGCATAGCACGTCAGGCACAGTCCATCATGTACGATCCATAATGGAAGGACAGGTGTTGAGGTTCTCCAAGGATGGTAGAGATGCATCTTCTAAACATGTCTAGGGCTTTGTAATCTGCATCTGTTACATGCAGCTTAAGAGCTTCAATGATTTCCTGAGCAACACTTCGGTTGCGGCCCTTGAACCTTGTAACATTGTACAGATTAATCCAGGAATGGACATCTGTATGGTTCTTGTTTCTTTCGAATATGCAAGCCAAGCCATCAACAATGGCTTCAATCAGATTCATGCTGTCCATTTCACCTCCAGCAAAGTGTTCGGGATGATGTAAATTGTTTTCATAGTGGTGCTTAAACCCAAGGTTAGCCACAGATGCAGACGCAAAAACATAACTTTCTGTGTCCGGCAAGCATTGCTCAGGGCTGTCTTGCCTATGGCCACTTTCAGCATGTGATTGGAGCTGATTCCGCTTCTTTGCATTCTCAAGCAGAGCCTCTTTCTCCATTTGAATGCCAATGATTCCTGCATATGCCGCAGCTTCCACTTTACTGGTCTTGCTGGAGTCATGACACACTATGCTTCTGACGTAGTAGCGATCAGCAAGTAAATCCAGGGTGGACTCACAACCTCTGGTAGCTTGCTCTAGGGTTCTAGCTACCACAGCCCCAATCATAGTCACAAACAGGGTGTGTGACAGGAACGCTCGGTGGTGTTCTCTCACGGGCAGTGTTTCAATTAAAGCTTTCTCACAATCTGCGCTCCAGACATTGGCGTTCGCAGCCGTGCAAAGGACATGGACCATTTTCATCGTTGCATACGGTGTCTCGGGCACACTGATCTTGACCTTCCGAGCACGCGCACCTCTGACAATTTTCTGCAAGGACCCTTTTATCAAAGATGGCTTATATACGTATCTATTGTGCTCTGGGATCAATGGCATCGGTGTCCTTGTTCCAGCCATTTCGTCAGCAGACAATCTGAAGCTACCAAGATACAGCAAAGCAATGACAGATATACTCCCACCTTTCAAACAAAGTCCCCTCTATTAGTAGCAAGAGTTACAGTAAAAGTAAAGCATGTACGTGTAGTAGAGACGGGAGAATAATAGGATGCTGAAATGTATAATTAACACTAATTCTCCCTCGCTCTCTCTTGTGGGTGGAACACAGCAGGCGTCCTTTTTGTTCACTCAGAGAAACATACTGGGCATGTGAGCTTTATTTGACCTTGCAGGTACATGATGGTAATCTGTGTAGAACCTAAGTTTTATGATTAGGATGATCAGTATGGGGCACGTAAGTGTTGACAGGGTCAGGGAAGCTACAGCCAAATATCTGCTATGATTAATAATACTTTGGCAATCAACAGATGATGTCCCTCGCGGCCTTTTCTCACTCATGTCCTGGGACACTTGGTTGATGAGTTGCCGAGCTGTGGTGTTTGCAGAAATGATACTTCTTAACACAGACTCTCCTCTGTGCAGCAACTCAGAGGACTGTGCGGAATGGTTCCTGATGCTTTCTAGGGTCTCATGTATATCTACATTTGACAGAGAGTTCACTTTAGACAGTAGTCTGGGGCTCCTGGATACACTAATCAGACCTGTACCTAATGCCCCGTGTAAATAGCCAAACGTAGTCCGCATTGCGTATGTATCAGACTGTGCCTGGTAACAGATGGGGCCAAAGCATGGAACTCCGCACACCATGGGGCATGCCTGACTTATGTCACCACCACCTCTCACATCACAGGCAGTCACAATGTCTTCGTCACGTTGTAGAGATTCACACACACCCCTCTGGTCACATGAGGGCATCTTGTAATTCACAAACATATCGGTCACCATGTGTCTCGCCAACCAGCATGTCCTATTACCATGGTCTGTATCTATGAAAGGCATGTACCAGTGAGAAAGCATCATGGGGGTCCAACGATCCCTTTTGACAACCATCAGGATCCCAGATGGTGAGGACGAGCGGCTCCCAATTGGTATGTCAACATAGAACTCTGTGATGAAGTCCGGCTCACAACCAGTCATGTCCAACCTCTGCACACCCTGGGCACAGGAGAGTAGACGTTGGCGGGCTCCTTGAAAGGCGAACGCTGCAGCATTCAGATGCACGGCTAACATGAAAGCCCCACTTCTCCACGTGTCCAGCAGCACATGGAATTGTGCCTGTGTGTCTTCTGACCGTAGGCCGTGCCAACTGTGCTCAGCATTGCCTGTGCTGTGGTGCATTGAGTAAGATGAGGTGACAGGGATGGTTTTGATTACACCTGCCAGGGCTTCCTCGATAAGGGCCCTATGGTATCGCATTACATCCACTACCTGATACGACTTCGACCCTGTGCTCTGACTTGCTGAGAGGAGTTGAGATACAGGATCTGAACGCATCCATCGTTGGGTGATAATGTGCGTGTCCATAACAGCAGTTAGGTCATCGAAAGCTGCATTGAGCTCTGCTAAGGCCCTATTGTACATTACTGTGGCTGTTGTCAAGGTGACAGTCGCGTCTTGCCAACTTCCAGTCGTGCACAAGTGATCACAACCTCGGTGAGTTTCTCCTAAGCCCCTGCAAGCCACATGTGAACACTTAGGGTACTCGACTTGAACCGAAGATATATTGACGTTGAGAAAGAAGTGATATGCAATGTAGGTATCATGTGGCTGGCTTGTGCGAATCTTCCATTTACCAGGCTGCATTATCACACGGTAATCTGGACTCTTGGGTTCTTTTGTCTGGTGGTCAGTGTCCACTGGTGAGCGTTGACCGCACACCAAGTAGGACTTTAACATGGATGATGATAACATATAAACAACTGTGAGAAAACCCGATGTATGGATCCATGTGGTCATGGTGTCAATTCTATTCTTTTTGTTTGTTGCTTTTATTCTGTCCTGTTTTTGTACTCTACTTTTTTAAAAAAAATAAAATAAAACAAAATAAACAAACAAACATCACAATAGTGTTGTCATTCAAATAATGTTTATATATTTCTCAATTTACATTGCGTGTGTATTTTAATATTTCTTGATGACTTGATGTCATGTCAATGATATATCATTGCAGTTTCCTATGGCTGTGAACAGTACTATGTCCTTTACACACAAAGCATAACATTGAGATTACCACCAAGCTGACGAGCAAAGCCAGCACTACAGCACTCACACAAAGTGCACATGTACGCTTTGCTAGGTGCACAACACGCTGCTTTGCCAGTGTGGCATCTAGCTTTGTCTCTTCCCTTAGTAGCCGTAGCTGACAGAGCACAGCTTTCAGGGTTTCTACATAGTCAACCACAGCACTCATGCATTCATGTGTATTCTCCACATACCTGTCTATAACAATCTCATGTTCAATAAGAGTGCTGTTCAACAAGACCCCGCAAAAGAGTGCAACCAGAGGACGAATCACCTGATCCCTTAGGAGCTGATGCATGTGTGTTATGAACCAAGTTGCATCCGTTGGCACTCGTACAGATGTCTGCGTGTAGTAACCAGTCCCTGTCTGAGACCATGAGGGCTGTTCAGATCCTAAGGAGAATTCTTCCAGGTCACATGGGACCTCAGTGCGTATCGCTCCATGGCTTACGCGCAGTATCACCCTGAGTACAATTTGGTGTGGCAACTTAACAAAAGCCGAGACTGCAATTGGACGCCCTGTACCTCCTCGAGGCCAGTTCTCCATGACAGCATGGTTTCCCAATGCCATACACGACGTGGAGCCCATGAGACACTCTACGGTCTCCGATACCATGTGCATACCATGGAGGGCAGATGCAATACCCTGGGGTGATTGGGATTCTGAAGATGGCGGTTCTGTGTCATTGTCCATTGTTGCACTTTCTCCAGACAGCCAGACTACCTCAGCACCAGTGGGCGCATGCTCGGTTCTTAGCCAGTGATTCAGGTCCGAGATAAGCTGAAGCACGGCCTGCCTGGACGATGTCGTAACCGGTATCATCACAATGACCCTTGAGTGAATTTCTGCTCCGCTCCTGTGCCTGACACATCGGCGGGGCTGATCAGGGACATCATTTCCAGTCCAGGAGCGTATGCCAAAGGAAGGTGACCTGAGACCATGGCTCGGCATCTGGGGAGTGGGCGCGTGCACGCAGATTGCACGTAGATCGCGATCGACAAATGCGACCATATTCTTGTGTGCCAAGGCCACGGCTTGCGTTCCGTGCGGTATGGCCCCCACTCGCTCCAGAGCGTTCTGGATCACGTGTTCTCCTGCAGGCAAGGGAGAACCTACCGTCTCGCCCGAAGACAAGCCCAGTCTGAGGTGCGGCACCCCAGGAACCGCAACGAAGTCTTCGACCAGCGGGGTCCCTTCACTCGCATGCTGAAAAAACATGCCCCCTTCCAGTTTGTACACCCCATTCACGCGGACATGCGAATGTGTGCCATCCCCTTGTGCAACCCTCCTCCTGTAACGGTAGTGCAGTGTCTGACTCTCTGCGACCGATAGGTGAATAGCACGTGACAGCTCCCTAAAGGTCGGCGTACCTTCAGATGTCTTAAAGGTGTGGTCGATGTATCCGAGTGAGTATCTCGACACTCCCCACTTGGCCATATCCGAGATGATTTCCTCGAGATCACGCAAGGCATAGTGGACCGTAAGGGGGCTAGGGTCTCGCTCATGTCTGTTGACTAGCTGCAGACTCTTGCAACCGCCGCCCTCTGGGAGGTAATCAGCAGAGGGCACTGACACAATTATTCCTGCTCTGTTGTTTGATCTCCTGCAGAGCTCCAAAAAAAGCATTAATCCTGTCCTGTGCGGGTATCGCTCATCCTGGCTTAGCTGGATTCCATAGGGGTCTTTGGGGTCTTTACGCCACACCCCGCTGGTCCAGCGTCCAGGTCTTACAGATCCACAATCAGCTGCCTGTCCCCTACAAGAGAACATGGACACGGTGTCAAGGTTCAGGAATGCTCCATGAGCAGCAACCAGACGTCCGACCTCCTGTAGCGCGGTCTCGGCTCTCTCTGCATCAGTAAGGAGGTAACAGGGCCCATCGCCCGAAAGCTGCTTTGGAGGGCTACATTCGAGTCTCACTGCAGCTGCACTGTCCACTATAATGTGGTTGAGCAGAACTCCCTCTGAACATATGACACGTATTCCCACATCACGACACACGGTACAACTTTGGGATGGTGGCTTCTGATCTTTTTGGCACTTAGGAATGGCAACGCCTGCCCCTCGTTCGTACAGGAGCACGAGATGCCTGTCATATATGGCTGAGAGTTTCGCACAGTCGTCGTCAGCCCCAATACATTTAAAGTGACGACATGCTGTAGTGGCGTACTCTCGGGTGACGCGTATTGCATCAGCGAGAACGTCTGCCGAAAGCCCAGGGATCAGCTCCACCTTGGCACCATATAAGTCACTGAGCGAGACAAAATGGGATGCATTTATTGTTCCAATGTCCACGTCAATGACTGCAACAAGCGGCTGAGCGGCTCGCGGGTGCACAGTTAGGATCCAGTCCAGTGCAGCGCAGACAACCTCTTCATGGTACGGGTCTGCCCATGTGAAATTGATGAAACGGAGCTTCACTCCGACCTTGGCTGCCCAGCCCTGGCGTACGATGGTACGGAGGGTGTCCGCAGCAGCTCTCGGTATGTACAACCTTTGGGCCTGATCGGTGGTGTTTACAAAGGTTGCTGAAGATGAGCGTAGTTCAACTGACAAAAACTGTCCCCCTACATCACCGGGCAGCGATGCAATGCCGCGGCCCGTCCGCATCTCGATTTCCATGAGGACAACGTCACAACTCAGCATGTCTAGAGGAGCAGATGGCGCATTCCCATTTGGGGCTGATGTCAAGTTAAAAATGCTCGTGGTGACAAGGCAGAAGCGTTTGGCTTCAGGCCGGACAGAGCCATACAGAACATAACTCCCATCTGCATTGCTGGGATCCAGTTCCTCCCTCACAATTTCCAGCATCCAGTCGTCATCCTGGCTACCGTCAGCTCCCGTCAGCAAATGCACAAACGGTGTTGAGACACAGGTCGGTGAGCACAAGCCATCTGGCTCTGCATAGTTTAAGAGTGCACGGGTGCAATTACAGTCCGGGTGCAACCGAGGCCTCCACATGCACCGCCAAGGACGAAAGAAATCATGCAAGCCTGAGATTGTTTTTTTATCATGCACATCGTACACGTACAACATTACAGATACAGCCTGGAACATGTCACAGTTGAAATCCCTGATGCTGAGCGAAACGTCCAGCGTGCCCACAAAAACACCAGGGGCAAGCCTTCCCTGTCGCACAGACATCCAGTCACTACCTGCAATTAGGTCGAACCTTGCGTCATGCGTGACTATGACCTTCTCTGTGGCTTGCACTACCAAATTACGACCCGGCCTATGCGTGAACCACTGAAGCATTGTAGGGATGTACCTGCCTTCCGTTCCCATGGGCATGGTCAGGAATGCCCGGACCACAAGCCGATCCTGTTCCTCCAACACGGAGCGCTTGGGTCTCACGAGCACGAGAGACAACTTAGGTCGTAAGGTGCCGACCAGTGGCCGAACGACCTCTGCATACATCCTTTTGGCTGTTTCAAAGGCTGCAACGGCATTCAGCATGTGATACAGGTTCTCGGCTGGATGAAATTTTCTCCCGAGGAAGTGTTCTAAATTGTAAGTGCATTCCTCCTGCTCGTGCCCAGGGACGGTTGAGAAAAACTCAGCGCACAATCTTCTGTTTTCATCTTCGGGTATGCTTCGAGCCCAGGCCAGCGCAAGAGCATCGAGATCTTGGAGGACACTCACGGACTCGATCCGTTGCAACAGATCCCGAGGTGCAGTGTAATCCTCAGGACGTCCGCAGATTGTATCGTGCCAGCTTGTACCTGCGAGGACCACACGTTGTCCTTGTGGGCAGGCGGCTTTGTGTTTGATGCACGTTTCTGTGGTGCCGTGCTGCCTTGCAACAAAGGTCCCGTTTGGGCATGTGTACGCGCACACAGTTCCAATCTTGTAAATGTTGGAAAGCGACACCCGACCCAAAGGACAGCGATATCTACAGAGCCACGTGTCATGATCGGAGCACCCGACTGTGGTGTACCGTGAACCGTGTGTGTGAGAGCAGGATTTTTCAAAGCTAGTGCGGCTGATGATATTGAGAAAGCAATTGATTACTGTAACCTTGTCCACTGAACCATTCTGCATGTCAGCATCCATGCAACACCTGGGGATTAGCGCTGTTAGCATGCAGAATGGAATAAATGGGAAGCGAAGGAGCAACATATTCCCTTTCGTGATATGGGTTGCACCAGTGAATGTACTATGTTGAACATATGTATTGAATTAAAGACCAGACTTTGAACATCTTTATGTTTCTATGTGTATTTATTTTTATTCATGTCTACAAACATTAACAGAAATAATACACATACACACACACACACAAAACAACCCCCTCCCACCCCTCACCCCCCCCCCCAAAAAAAAAAAAAAAACAACAACAACAACAAAAGACATTGGTAAAACAGAAACGTTGGAAATGAAGAGTGGTTCCATGAAAAAGGACATATACATGTCACAGGTCGCAAAGTGTCATTTTCAGATACAACAGTTATACATAACTTATGTTCACACAAACACAAACCCTTATCATAACAAAGGTACACACAGCAATAGTACAGGTGTCTTGTGCGTTTTCTTTTTTTTTTTTTTTTTTTTTACACATGTATAAGTATGCATCCTCTTAATTCTCTATTCACAAGAAAACATAACGAAGCTGTCAGTTTACAAAACATATTGGCTTAGTTTTGGTAGACATGACAATTGCACACAGCCTGGCCTTATTGTGTACTCTGTCATGTATGGGACATGGACGTGTAGATTTCTCTGTGGCACGGACACTAAAGAATCCTAATTCCGTTTTCTTGACATTCACGGGGACACCCCAGAGTGCAGCTAGACGTCGAACTTCACTTTCCACGCGGGCTAGATCAGGCACCTCCCTGAGCTTGGAGGCTGAGCTTGCTGGTGCTCCCACAGTCGTGTTTGTGCGGGAGACAGGGTGCATCATAAGGCCTCGAAAGCGACTGCCCAGGGATGTTACATCGGTCAATATGGGATTTGAGGACAGTCCCACTGAGAGCGAGTGTGGGTCATCGGAGTCCGGATCTTCTAAGTCCTGCCTGTTGAATGTTCCAACGTACTCGAAGCCTGAGTCGTCCTTGTAGCAATTGGGTAGCCTCACACACTTTCTAAATGAGTATGGAGCCGTGTCAATGCACGAACGTCGTGCTTGATCTGAGTGTAGCCTCAGATGTTCAAGACCGTGTTCCCTAGCACCTCGTCGCATCTTCTCTGCCAAAGAGCAAAGCCCACAGGTGCCTTGGGAGTCTGGATAGGACAGCAGAACGTTGTTGAGAGAGAGCCTTTCCATTTCCTCCAGTAAGGGTTTGTAAGCCTCTATACCCTCACAGCTGCACAGTTCCACAGGTAGATACCAGAGAAGCCTCAGACTCAGCTTAGACTTGTCAGGTGAGACCCTAAAGTACACTGCAATTTTACCAAGGGCCTTTGTTAGCTCTCTGAGATAAGGCTCGCGTGCAAATTCCCTCTTTGTCACCTTGGCTAAGCCGAACAGTGCTTCTACAATTACAAGGAGCAGGTTCGAGGTTATTGCTTCGGACACCATGCGCTTCACAGGTAGGGCAGCTCCTCTAGCAAATCTGACGCTGCACGCCTCGCAACACTTAAGGTCCACGTCTAAGTTCAACCGACTTACGGGTCTGCCGGGTAAGAACACCTCGTTGTAGCACAGAGACCTCCGTGCATCTCGGCTGCCAAGGATAGTACTCAAGCGTCCTCTGGACGTGACCGTGTACTTGTGCACTGTACTGCCTGTAGTGGGGTCTGTGGGGTCTTCCATGAGCAGTACAGGGTTAACAGAACCCCATCGAGCACGTGACGGTAGAGGACCCAGATCAGCATGGTTGTGGGTTACACAGTAGTGAACTAAATCAGCATATTTCACCTCATTATCGACTTTTACAGTAAATATGTATGGGAATGCCTCCGGGCCATCCGTAAGAGTCCCTGGCAGGTTGTTGAATGATTCGTAAATGTTCACGACGAACAAGTCATTTCGCTGTTCCGTGAAAGAGGACGAAGAGGAAGCTGAAGCCACGGGTCCACATTTGTCAGCTGACTCATCTTCATTCACCTCCTTGCTACACGTGGCATTGTTGCACACTGGAGTTATGTGATCCTGGTTTGCCTGCGTGTGTGAGGCAGGCAAACCCTGTTGAGCAGAGCCCTGCTCAGACGTATGCACATCTTCTACGGTTCCAGAGTATTTCCACTGGGAAAACAAAAGATGATCGGAGCCTACCAAAGACAACCCATGGAGGGACACGTGTTCTGCAGCGCTCCTGTCTAAGGGTCCACCTGGATCCATCAATTTCTCAAGTTCAGGGGGGTCCTGCACATGGTTCTCAGAGTAGTACAGTCTAAGTGCTCGAGCAAACAACGGATAGTGGTGCTTGATGTCATAATGTCTTTTCAACATCTCACGTACTGTCTGCACATAGAGAGAACATACGCGAGCACCTAGCACGGTTTCTTCGTCCTCCCGGTGATGTGTGTGATTCTCCAAAAAACCTACACAGTCCA
Organism: Atherinomorus stipes; assembly: GCA_023101725.1. Lineage (NCBI taxonomy): Eukaryota > Metazoa > Chordata > Actinopteri > Atheriniformes > Atherinidae > Atherinomorus > Atherinomorus stipes. The sequence goes on from JALJCO010005537.1 coordinate 41,904, forward strand.
CACCTTTGGACCTGCACACGGCCACAAAGTCTCTGTGATTTGCTGCGGATCCTAGGTCTTCAGGCTTCAAGGAAGTACTCTCAAAACGTAGGTCTCGATTCATTCTGCAAAGGACTTCTTGCTTCCCAGGAATTGTGACATTTAGAATGACTGTAACATGGACACGTGTCATCACGTCCAAATTAGGTGCAAGTATACAAGCACACAAGATGTCTCCTGTTTGAAAGGCAAGGGCATCCTGCAAGGTATTCCACACATGCCACTCATCGTCCCTTACTCCACGGGTGAAGTAACATACCTGATGAGAACAACGATGCACCTGGGAATCTGTCCATTCGTTTTTATCACAATTTAAGTTTTGTTGCCTCTGTGTTATCCCTTGTGTGTTACTGGAAGCCATGACACATTTGTGTATATCTTTTATTAACTACTGTATGTACTCTGAAAAGAAATAAAGAATAACAGACTTTGAGAAACTTGCGTCTGTGTGCTTGTGTGTGTATTTAACTGATGTCACCTTGTACATACGGGCTTTAAAACCACCAATAACCCCTCCCAATATTTACTCTACTGACAAATAGAAACACAGGCGCGCACACACACACACACACAAAAACAAAAACAAACAAACAAACAAACAAACACAAAAAAAAAACCAAAAAACAAGAAGACTAAACAATGAAGTATTCTAGGAAAAACACGCACCTAAACATGAAACAACAGTAATGTGCTCAAGGTATATTCACATTTGCCTAGTGTATCACACGCACTCCGTCTGGAACCTCTACTCCTGTCCTTACAGGACATACTTGTACCTTTACCTAAGTGCAATGTATAACACATTGTGTTCTTTGTATCCACATGTGCTTGAGGGTGTTTGATGGTGTAAGCCCCATTTTGCACCAACCTAATCGTTAGATCAGAAACACATAAAACCAGACATACACATATTACACACAAAAACTGCATATAGACATATCAGACGAAACACAGAATACTGTACAATATACACAGGACATACTCCAAAGATACTCACGTCATTACTAGAGGATAGAAAGTGAGCAAAGGAAAATCCCTTGTAGCCCGGATCGAATTTGTAGATTCTGTTCTCTGGGTTACCACATACGGCAGTGGGTTTTTCGGTGTGGATGAAAGATGGGATTCGCTGCAGTTCCTCCATGGCGGTCTCCACTCCTAATCGCAGAGTGTTGCACATGTGTTTGTTTTGAGCTTGGACCATGACATCAATGTCCAGGTGCAGGAGCACCGCAGCCAACAGTAGCCTCATCATCAGGCTTTTCCCACACTGTCTCGGGGCCAGGCAGAGGGTGTAGGGATTTGCGTAGTGTGAAAATTCTCTTTCGACTTGATGAAAGTGACTTAGTACGGGTTTCAGGTGATCATAGTTCTCAGAGCCTAGAGGTGCCAGACCCATCCTATCTAAAAGAGCGTGCTTATACCTGAAAAGGGCATCACCAAACTGCTTTCCTGCTATACCTAACACCACACCGCGAAAGAGCTCCAGCTGGAAGGGTTCCATTTTCATGTCCTTTGCACGAAAATATTCAAACACCCGCTCTATTAAACGTTTGAAGCGATACATAACCGCCTCAGATCTGTCCTTCCCACATGTCCCGTGCAGCTGCAACTCGCGCATCCGCGCCTTGGCACCGTCCAGGCCGAATTCCTTGATAAGTGTGGCTTGTGCCACACGATCAGACCTCAGACGGTCATACTCTGCCCTGTTTCGAACCTCCAGCTGCTCCCTTTCACTGCTGTCATCATCCTTTGCGAGCCGTCGTCTCACGCAATCCACTGCCATGCACAATGGAACAGACTCGTATCGACCGATGGGATCTCTCACTGATGTGCCAAGCAACCATGATATCTCCTCTGGGTTTGTGGACAATGCCCGTTGGGAGTCGTGCAACCCTGACAACACATTACATCCAGACTCTTGTTGGAGTTCTGAGGAAGATGGAAGTGTACCACTCTGCCCGTGGGAATACATCACAGACAATCCACACACCTGTCACACACACAGCGAACAAGGAAGCCCCACACAAACCCTGCTCACGGAGTGCGTGCTACCTCAGAAGATCCACTTCAGGTACTGCTGGCTATTCTCAGGTCTGCCCTGTCGTGACTTCAAGCAGCAGCACAGGCAACATGGAGCGCATCCGTTAAGCGATCGAGAACAACGGTACATCAACCGTGGGTTGATGGCGAGCACAATACCTCGGTTGTGTGATCAGGCGTGTTTTCGAGAAATCGGACGTGAAGAGGAAATCAAAGCATTCTGGTTAACCACAGATGGAAGATTGGTCCTTGTGGACAGACTGTCGGAAGACGTAAAGTTCCGTCATCTCAGACGCGCAAATGTACATGCGGCTTTGTCTGTCTGGGCTACCGGACCAGACTTGTGTAGAGACATGATGCGTGCATCTGAAGAAGCGCACAAGAACCTGGTGGACATATGCGGGCAGGCTGCACGGCTGAGCCAAGGCCGGTTCTACAACCTCTACTCAAATTACCCTCTCCCTAGCCACATTGACAGTGAGAAAGACGTCTCACCGGTGGAGCTACTTCGAGTGGACGAATCAGAAATTGAGGTCAGGGATATCCGAAATGGCAGTGAGTTGCTCCTGGAGTTACACCCACTGTACTTAACCTATTTTAACTTTATATGTGATACCGGTACATCTGAAGATCTACTGGATAGTGTGAGATGTCTGGGCGCTCAGTGGTTGATAGACCAGGATCGCTCTGAATTGCGTTTCGCACTTACGGTGAGGAGAAACTGGTTCAAGCGATTATTGATCACATTAATATTTTTCATGGCTATGTATTGAGGGACGAACACACTGAGCTCAGGTGAACAGAAATCTGCACACTTTGTTTGAAATCTAATAAACACGCTCATTAGGGAACACACACACATACACACACACCCACACAGGCCCCTGTTTGTGTGTGTGTGTGTGTGTGTGTGTGTGTGTGTGTGTGTGTATAAATATAGGAGACAAGTATCATTCCTAGGTCAACGGACAATATTTCTGAGGTCCCACTGTTGATAGGTGACGGTTCAAATAAACCACCACTGTACAAACAGCAACATCTCTTGTGGCAGAGTATGGATCATAAGTACGCAACAGGAATTGTAACACGACAACAGACGACTCCTGTCAGTGTCTTATGTGGTACAACTGTCACTGCTTTACAGGCTTATGATGGAGAGAAAGTGACAGTATGTCTTTCCATGCCTGCACAAGACACAGTGGTAATGCAGAACACTGACATCAGTGCACAAGCATATACAACTGAGGAAACAGCTGATAAAACATGGACGTGGAACAAAGGACAACCAGAGTACACACAGTCTGCTTTGGAAGAGTCTTGTAATCCCTATAGACCCTGTATAGGGAATGAGGAACCAGAAGAGAACTATGACTCTTGTTTAGAATCAGATCCTGATCCTGATCCTGCTTCTGCGTATTACAGAGAGGATGAGATTGCATATCTGCGTAACTCGGGTTTGGACTTCTACAGTGCTGGACTCTACGGTGAAGGTTTTTGGTATCATCCTGGTGCAAACGGATACAATGGTGGAGAAGCCAGAGGAGTTGTATTTGAAGATGACGATATCTAGAGGTGTGTTAGATGATGCACTGTATGTTCCAGGGGAAAGAAGCGACAGAGGGACCCAGAGAAAAAGAAAAAGAAAAAAAAAAAAAAAAAAAAAAAAAACTTTGTTCACCCAATACCATATACTGACACTAATGTTTGTGTTATCTACAATAAAAATAGATTTCTTTTCACTATAGAAAGACTGTGTTTTATTTCTTTTTGTATGTACACTATTTTGAATGTTGTCTTTTCACAAACATACACCTCGTTTTTTTTTTTTTGTTTTTAAATTTCATTTTATTATGTCGTTTTGACATTTTACTGTATTGAGACAGGTCATGAATAGCACATCACAGAATACACCACAGTACAATGAGGGCATGGCAATTACTGTCTAGACATACAGATGAATGAAAATGTACAAAGAAGTCACATATCGCTTGGTGCTACTTGCAATATACATCACCACTAAGTCTCACTGAAATGTCAGCTCTGTGTATCTCATCTCTGGTGTGACACAGAAGCAAGAAGGCTGACAGCATATCATCTCTAGTGTATTCCCCATTTACAGACCGTTTACCCCCTGTGGTCACTGAGCTACCCTTTGCTGTATCTGTGATAGTAACCAAAGCCATCTCCTCTCTCAGTTTCCCCAGGAGCAATTTCCCTTGTTCAGCGTGGGCTTTGTCAGTGAGTCTGTCCCCAGGCAGAGTTACAATATCACATGCATCCATTACACTTGCTGTGATGTCAGTGGCCAAGTTAACCCCCCTTTGTGAGTGTCTGTACATGAACACAGCCATATTGGAACCCATCCTGTTGCTGGACCCAGATCCCTTTGAGGTTCCGATGCATGTTTCAAGTAACCGTGTTTTCTTAGTGGCTTCAGATAATAGAGCCCATCCTAGGGACATAACTGTGTCACAGTAACGCAAGGTTCCTTTGTCAATGGCAGCCACAGTGCTAAGAACCATCTCTAGTTTAGTCTTTGCTCCAACATGTTTTCCTAGCATGTACTTGTTGTTGATGTTTGACCACTTGTAATAAAATGCCACCTTAAATCCAGACCGTGACAGTGAGTACTCCAGTAAATTCTTGACCTCAACCAGCGCATTAACATAGGTGTTTTGCTCAAATACAATCACCACGGGTACCTCCTTCCACATCACTCTAGGCAGCATTTGTTTCAGCAATCGAACATGTGCACTTAGCAGAGCTGAGTAGATCTGAGTAACATGGTCCAGGTCACGTATTTCCAACTCCTCCAGTGCCATAACCTGCACATACAGGAAAGAATAAAGACAAAATGTGAAATCACACGAGAGAACAGTTTGTGTGTCTTTTTTTTTTATTTTTTTATTTTTAGGGAGGCAGAGACGGTTTGAACACACTAATAAAACATCAAAATGCTTCTTTCATAACATGTGCAAGCCTAGGGATCATGTTCTGTGGCGCCTGTCAATACGCACGCTCTCTCCTGAGCATGTACTTCAGAACGCCTTGGGAGCATTTGGTCTCACACTACGAGTTCATGATAGTGTATGCCACGTTGAAGCGTAACATCGTTTTCTACTCAGCCGCTGACCAGGGGCAGCTACGCAATTTTTATTCCCAACTCGTTGCCTATGCACCTGCTAGGATACTCGTGATGGATAACTTGATCTCAACATACAGCAAGATAGAAGTCAAAGCTGACATCCAGGCCAGTAAGCTCAACGTCCCTTGGGAGTTGGTCAGAGCCATCACACTTGCAGTAGGGAACCTTGTCCCTCAGCAGTTTGTGTATGAGGCCATCTCTTCCTGCGAGTGGAAGGGGTATGATGCCATGGTACTTGCAACATTTGCCTCTGCTGAGACCATACGCAGCGGAACGCTGAAGTACATGGCCGTCATTAAGGAAAGCACAGCCACTAGCAGACGGTCCTTTCATACCATCATTGCCTTGGCAATAACTGGATGGACTGTAAAGCTTTGTGAAGTGGAGTGCACATGTGGAACATGGACCCAGGCCCTCGAACTGATCTCGTGCTCTGTACCAGATACCGAAACTACACTGTCTATTGAGGATGAGGCTCGCATAAGTGCTTACATTTGCACCCTGCTTGATGTGAGCCCTCCTCAGTACAAACAGCAACTTTGCCAGGAACAACAAAGACCTTTGGATTATGGATACCTTTTTGGTGACCTTCTAGTGTCTGGATTGAATACAGAACATTAAACAATGGAATAACAAAAAATAAAAAAAATAAAAGAAAAAGAAAACACAGAAAGAATATAAAACAAAACAAAACAAAAAAAACCCAGAAATAAGGACAATAACTAATAGACTATTTTTTTTTTTTTTTTTTTTTTTTTTTACAAAGACATTAGGCAATTGTTAGACTTACAACTAGAGTGCCATCTGCCAACTCCACAGCACAACACACTCCAGCGCAGGACCTGGAACCTCCTCCAAATGTGGGATCGAGACACAAGTATGCTCTGAGAACAGAAGTTCGGCTCATATGATCAAGGTCAATGTTGTTCTTAGAAAGAAACTTATTTATGACTGCAGGTTCAAACGGCGTGGTGCTGTCCGTTTTAGTGTCAGCTGACATGGTGCTGTTGCTACCCGTGACCTCACTCTCAAACCCCTTTGGCACGACCATATTCATCAGCTCTTTGAGCTCATTGTTTACTGATATATGTTGAGGACAGTAGACTCCAAGACAGAAGCACGTGAGGCCAGGATCTCTCTCGTGATAGCGACACTTGAATCTCTGAGAAATGACATGGTATGCAGCATCCCCATTATCTCTCCTTATATCCGCAACTTTGTCCAGCCAGGGAGTGTTGTTGACATGGCTGGTAATGTGGACCTGCTTACGGCCTCTGAAAGCAATGTTGGGTAGCACAGCCATTAGCACCTTCGAATTAACGAAACCCACTTCGTCCAGCAAGATGAGATCAGCACTCTGTCCTCTACTAGCCTGGGAAATGTAAACATGTACACACACACACACACACACACACACACACACACACACACACACACACACAGTGAAGGATAAAGTGAGAGATGACAATAAGGACAAAGGCAGAGAGAGAGAAACATGTTAATGAAAAAACAAAAACACAAACATTGATATGTAGAAACCCAGATCGATGGAAACGCAGCAATCAAAGGAAAACAGAGACCAAACATTTCAGTGGCATTGACAAAACCACAACAACAACAACAACAACAACAAGTATAACAGAGACATACACATAATACCCACAACCATAGTAACAACAAGTACACAACAGACAATGAGCGGTGTGGGCTCGGCAACAGTAAGCCGAGCCAATTTGAGACATCCTGATATAGCATTAATAGAGGATCCACAGTGGGTGAGCAGCTGTGTGGAAAATGAATGCTCTTTCGGGGACCACGGCCAGGCTTATGTCTGTTACACACACTTCAGCAAGCATGTATGCTGTGGGTTCAACTGCAATCTTATTCGAGCCATGGCTAAAAGTACCAGATACGTGAACAACAGCATAACATCTGCAGATTCGTGCCCTGTTGTAGCCCTGCTCGTCTTTCACAAACCTGAACTAGACTTCAGAGGTTTATATGAGATGCCCGGTAGAGGGGATTCCCTGCAAATGGGTTATGCTGCGATGGAATGTGGACATAGTGTACGTCCTCGCGTCCCTGACATGGACAGTAACCATCTCTTACTGAGAGCTAGCTTGCCGGTCTTTGTAGCCCTGTTTTCAACAATGCTCCAGAAAGACTTCAGACACCACTATGATGTTCTTGACAGAAGTCGAAGGTTAAACGTACCGTCCTGTCACCCGACCCTCTGTTGGATGGCCAGAATCGCTCATCTGGCAGACTCGATACGGTACGACAAAATGCCTCATCTGCCCTGTCCCAGACAGATGTCCTCGATTGTGAAAGATGCCACACTGAAAAGTGCTACAGCCATGGCCACGTTGTTAGATGTGCACACCTACGATAAAGCAAACGGTGACAAAATACAGCGTTTCATGAGGAAGGTAGTGCGCACATACAATAGTGAAAGAAATGCCAAAGGGACAGATTTCTACACCATGGTGGTAATGCTGACCTTGTGTCTTTTCCCATATATGAACCATCGAGTCCTGGGCGAACTGTTCAACAACAGAACCTTGGTCCTTATGTGCTTTGACAAGACACGTACCAGGCACAACCAATGGTCCAAGCTTGCTACACACATCCATCTACATGTTAGACAAGCTGAGTTTACGAAACGTGTTCTGTCAAATACAGATCTCGAGAGCTCCCTCCCCCTCCTAGTTATGGTCACGTTGGAGGACTACTTTGTCAATGCAAGATACAGGGACACCAATGCAGTCTTTCATGGACAGGGATCCAGCAAAGGACACCTCCAAGAGTGTCCCTACAATAGCTGTGTGCCACATGTTGCATCACAAGCCAGCGAAACACATACATCTACGCGTTGCAAAAGAAGGTGCAGAAAAAGACAGAAGATCATCAACAATGGGATAGCAAGTGTGGACAACAGGGGACTTGAGGAAGAGGCATTGTAGCATGGCATGTCTGTATTTAAGTGTTTGCATTATATTTTCTAGCCATATATTCTTGTTTGTAATCATGTATTTGTTTTGTATATGCTTTCATGTTACGGTTTGATAAGAAATGTGTTGTGCAACCTGTAAACAAACAAATGAATCAAAAAGAAAACAATAAATAACTGTTGACAACAGAGTGCTTTTGTGTTTTGTTTTTTTTTTTATTTGTGGTACATATAACACAGGTAAACTGAGGAAAGTACAAAGTAGAAGAAAAAAAACAACAGACAGACAAACTAAAAACAAACAAACAACCAAACCAAACCCAAACCCCCCCAAAAAAAATAAGGTTTTTCTTGTTGTTCAGACTACGGAGTCTCTCAACAAAATCATACTATCCAGCATGACACACATGACAAGACATAATGATATTGCATACACACAACTCAGTCTGCCTGTGGGGATTTTACATGTTGTCTTAGAGTCCCTTCCAATGTGTAAACTGTCCTATTCATCCCTGTTTTCCTTCGTCTTTGTATAGGTCTCTGCCACTGGATCGTACTCTTGGACTTGTGCAATTTGTCTGGCTGTGCGACGTACTTTTTGCATCCTCGACTCTGCCAACACCGATCTACGTATTCGGTGTAGAGCCTGTCACACTCTTGCACCCTTTCTGCTCTGTGTACTTCCAGAGCTTGAGCTTTCCACTGCAAGTTGACCATTCCAGTGATAGGAGCATTACCGAACTGAATCAGGTCATCGTAGGAATGATCAGGACCAACCCTATTGAGTCTCTCGACAAAATCTCTCCTGAGCACAATCCCGCATTGCAAGCAGTTCCAGAACTCGTGAGAAGGGCACGTATGCTGCGGCCACACGTGCCGGGGTCGTACACCTTCCTTCAGTGGCGTATGTCGATGCTGGTGCTCGGGACAGTCTGAATCCAACGTGGTCTTGATCAAACACAAAGATTCCATCGCAGGCTGCGGACCCGTGCCAGTCTCCCATCCGTACGTGTTCATAGCTCAGCTCGCGAAGTGTGCAATAAGCTGTGATGTGTGAGAACAGCCACACGAGGGAGGCAGTCTTTCTGTTGTAGGCAGTGGGCTGCACAGTTCTCTTAAGCTGTAGCTCTACTCCGCGTTCCAAGGGCAGTGTAATCATAGACACTCTGTTGGATTCGTTTATGTTCCGCACGAGACCGGAAGCTGTCTCAATGGAGAAGCCCGAGGCTATCAGGTGCTTAAATAACACGATTCTTTCAGTCACCTGACTGTACCTGTGCACGTATCTACGCACCGGACCTATCATGGCCACGCACATGTACGAAAGCAGCTTATCGTTGGTTCCGCTCGAGGCTGTGGACTTTAAACGGACCCTCAGATCTTCAAGCATCATCTGCGCTCGCAGTTCGTCGGCCTGGGCCTCGGGGTAACGCTGTGAGAGTAGGTGTGCCCTCTCCCGACTTTTGTTCAGGGAACCATAATATTGGTACAGGCACCGCAAGGGGTAGGTACTCAGATACCTAGGGGCTTTTATCTCCTGGAATGTGTGTGCATACAGCTTGAGCTGGTGAACCATTTCACGACCCAACGTCCTCTGCTTGATTATTTCGTCTCGCCTCTTGACAGACTCCAATTGCTCAAGGAAACGCACGTGACGTCTTGGCGGTGTACCGTCCGCATTTCTCTCTTCCCTACACGAAACGGTAGCAAACACGCTGCCACACGGTCCAGCACGCACCATTTCACAGACATTGTCAGCAAGATAGTCCACCGCAAATGTGTGAGCGTCTTCTCCGAGCACAACCTCCTCGTGCCTAAGGGTAAAGTGATAACATGAGATTGTTCTGCGCACATCTTCCCATGTGTCGACTGTGATTTCTGCATCAAAGAAACACTCCGGACACTCCTTTGTGTCCACTGCCAGCCGCGGCAACACGGGATACCGCAGCATGAGTGCAAAGAAATCCTGCAGCGAGTCTAAGATGTATAGTGTTTCTTGGGTCGAGCATGTGATAAAATCTCTGTTCAGTTTTGTGTAGATGGCGACGGCCTCAGACAGTGTGACTGGCTGGTTTGGTTTTGCAACTATCGTCTCTCCGTTCTCCACGCCCTGGACCACGAGCCACACCGTGTAGTCGTTGACCTGTGCACTACTTGGTTCCTCAGGTGACGCGGCCGATATTCGGGGCGCCACGAATGTGTCCACAAAGTTCCGCAGTGGCTGAACTATCTCTCCTCGCACCCTGGCCTTGCACGCTAGGTCGTACAAAGAAATCACAGATGCTCGCCGCTGCCCGCTTCGGCAGCGCAGAGAGCCTCCACAGCTCCCTGGACTACGACGTCCGCGATTCTCCTCCGACCTTCCCACTCTGCCAGGCATGCCATGATCCCTATCCATGTGGGGTTGCGAGAGCACGCAGGGTGCACCACGTCGTGTCTCTTGCGCACGTATGGCCAGATGGAAGTGAGTTGAGCAAAGGCCGATATGCCTGTTTCTCCAAGAAACCGTTCTGGCACAAGACAGCGGCTGCGCGCATCTGTCTCGGCGTCCCAGCTCGGAGACCGGCCGACCTCTTTATGCACGTTGTGCGGTAGACTTTCGAAGGCGTATGCCGTTGCACCGACCTTTGTTCGCTGGTCAACGGTGACCACGACTGCGCGGTTGATCTTTTCAGCAAGCGACAGTACCGCTTCCCTGCCCTCGCGAACCACGATCGCAATCCTAGCCTGGTGTGGCAACAGGTCTGACGTTAGTCTGTTGACTATGGCGAGCGTGCCCATAGCCAGCCTTAGGATCTTGAGCTCTGCGGAGTGTGACGAGGATAAGCTGGAGGAGTCGTGCACAAACACAGGTCTCAGCCCGCAACCGAAAAGCAGAACGGTGCAAATGTCGTACATCAGAGACGTAAACCTAAACGGACGGTAGTACTTTACGATCCTACCGTCCACGGCCAGGTCCACCCTGGCCCTGTGGTTAGGGTTGTGCACAGGTTCAAAGAACACATGTCCCTCCTTCTCCGGTACAGTGGATAAGAACTCAATCCGGAGATGTGAATCCAGCACCATGTAACAAGAGCATCCTTTCTCGTACCACTCGCAACTCAGCGTGACAGGTTCGTACGTGTCCTCACACAGCGATTTGCTCTCATCTATCAGATGCCAGAAGCGAAGTCGCTTGGGTATGAGCCTTCCGTCTGAACCCCGTCTACAGTGAATTTGCCTACCGCTACATACGCGTTCCTTGAGCCTCAAGTCGCCGTCGCCCTGCACGCTGTCCCCTGCGGACTCCCATCTGAACTTCAGTTGGGAAACCTTGGAACAAAAGGACCCTGGGTCCTCTCGTAACCACGGCAAAGGCCTGGTCCATGTTTCGGGACCACGAATGCCCCTGGGAACACCATTTATCTTGCAGAATTCCCTCACGGAACGGCTGCAACGCATGTGCAACGTTGCATGTGCCCCGCTCCCTGGACCTGAGGTCTTTACCCCTTCTGCAACTGTGGCAGGTGTGGTGACGACAGCATGTACTCCTGGTTCCCCTCGCATCACAGACATGTTTAAGGTCCCCGTGTGCAAATGTAGCATGAGGTTGCCGGCCGAACGGACACGTATGACCGCTTTCGACTTGGACAGCAGAATGGATAGATCCTCCCTTTCACCGCACGAGCTTTCGCATGAGACCAAGTACCCGGTGTGAGACGTCCTGAGAATGTCCAGGTCAGGGTGTAGTGTGTGAGTCCAGTGTTCAGGCGCCTTGTCATCTGCCTCCGGCGTGAACACGGTCACAGTGCGTGATCTGAAAGGTCCCGTGGCACCAGCTAACCACACCAGTGCCCGTTGCACATAACTGTACACGCCGCGTCTTGAGCATCGAATCTCCAGCTCTTCATGCACCTCTCCCGAGAGCATTCTACAAGCGAGAGCCGTGACAAACTCCGACGCTGAGGACACTTCGCTGTGAAATATCTGTGGACACTCGTTTGCTGTCACACGGTGTGTGGCTCCTACATTGTTCTGTGTTTCTTCTTTTTCGGCTGGTTCTATGCCATCCTCGTCTTTGTCTTTGCCCTCCTCATGTTGACGAGGTGCCGCATACCACTCTCTAGGCCCAACTATGACAATCAGGTTTGCTATCGGGACTCTGGCCTCGCGCTCAAACCTGGACAGTCCTCTGTTTACCACCTTGCACACGCCCCTGGTCCACGTCCTTTCAGTGGGACAGGTCAGCACACGCGAACATAGGATGTCAAAGCCACGCCACGCAGCTGGGTCGTGTCTTCGTGCCATCCTTGTATCTATGGCAATGCCGCGCGAAAGACGCTGACAAGCATCGAGTCCCCACTGTGTGCGCAGCGCATTGTCTACCGTGGTTCCCGTCCCAACACCCACAGGAGGAGCGAGGCAGAGCCAGAGCAGCGCACAGCCCGTCTTGGTTCCCTGTGGCCCTATTGCAGCCGTGCTCTCAGAGGAGAGGGGGAATTCACGTTCCCACCGTTCGAGATCTTGAGACACGTCAGAGCTAGGGGATTTCAGATAGGTCCACCGAGCTCGGACGAGATGGCACCATGAGGTCCCTACTGCCCCACCGTGACCCCCGTCTAAAGGGTCTCGCTGTCCTTCGCGCATGAAAAGCCCCTCCAGCACAACGCGTTTGGGCTTGCACTTGATGCGGTGCCGTGCATCTATCTGGACTGGACTGGGCCACTTGGGATCTTCACTCCGAAGAACATCTGTTCGGAACAGCGAGCCACTCTGCACAATCACCGCAACAGACTCCAGCCTTTGCACCAGTGGGCCCCTGCTCCTCTGGAAGAACAAAGGAGACTCTGCTGCAAAGGCTATCGTGAAACCATCGATAACTGTCGTTCCAGGGTGGCGGCCTATACCCGCAGAGTCGTGCATGCTTCCACTTGCCAATCGCATGAATGTCCAATCCCCGAGGCTGGTCCGCACCGTGCTAGGAAATCGGTCGACCGTGTCAAACTCAAACACCGGTCCAAGCGTACGAGTGTAGGCTCGCAGAAGGAGTGCCTCCTCGTCACCGCGAGGCAACAGGAGCGTGCACTCTGGGGCGTCTCGCAGTTCAGAGGGTTCGATGGGTCTCGGTTCGCAGCACCTGGACAGCAGAGGTGCCAGCCTGTGATCTTGAGCACACAGGAAGGCACCGATCAGGTTTACCCTGAGCCCCGGTGACCGAAAGAGCGGTCCGTCCGTGCCCCGCGTCCACACAGAAGAGCCTCTGTGTCTGTGCAGGGTGATCAACTTGCACGCGTTGACACAGCTGACGCTGCAGCTTTCTGCCAAGTGGCTCAAGAGCGCGTAGACTGGTGGCAGCCGTCCTCTTCCGTGCACGGTGAATTCGTAATCGAGCATCACATCGCCCACATTCATGTCTGGAACACACGGGTGCACTGCTCTATAGAACCAGCTCAAACACGTGCTCACATCAAAGTCCTTCCTCGCGCCACCCGTTACCATGATCCTGGCACAGTGTCCCAGCATCACGGCTTCGTCCAGGCAAGCCTCGTACGCAGAGCCGCATTCACCGCATGCCCTATCTGCCCTGTCCAAGGCGTATCGCTCCGGCGAACGGTTTATCGTCAGATGGAGATTGTACTCCGACAGTGGGTAAGAAAGCATATCTTCTTCTTCGCCAGACTGCTCTAGCCAGGCCTCGTTTGCAACCTCCACACTCGGGAAAAACACTCCGTCACCTATGTCACAACGGCCAGCCGGACAGACGCTCGGTCTCCGGAGCTCAGGCGAACCCAGCCACGATCTCTTGTACAGAGGTTCCCTACACCCAGGGTCTTCTATGTCCGGGATGTCAACGGCAACCTCAAACGGGTGATCTGAGGGCCATCCTTTACGCCGTGCAGCGAAGAGGCGGACAAGTTTCCGTTCCTCGTAGCCCCTCGCGTCCGGACTGCACACGGCTTGCTCCACCCGTGACAGTTCAGCGAACGGTCCGTAGCCATGCGTCTTTTTTGCCTTGGGAGAGTAATTGAGCTGGAAGAAAAGCTCTTCACGATCGAGCGTGCATTTAGCACTCTGTACGTTGGCCGATTGCACGACGAACGAGTCATCGGTAAGCAGCGTGACCCCAGGACGGTTCGGTTCAGGTAGCACCCCAAGTGTATGGGGCAACTTAAGCACGGCCCTGCAGCGGCCGTGCTTGGAGTGATACACCCCACAAAATCTCAATAGCCTCAGGCTGAAGGAACCCAGCGTGCGTATTCCAATAGTGTGCCACTTGAAGTGTGAAGCGTGGCCATGGCCGCGGCCGTACAGCACTACGTGTCCGGTTGTAGGGGCCGTGCACAAAAGACCGTGTGCGCGCTGCGATCTGATCTGACCAGAGGCGTCCCCATCCCGGGGCTTAGAATGATGCGCCAGACGTCCACTGGCCACAGCAGTTGAGCGTTTAGACCTGCAGGCCTCAGCCTCGTCCCCTTTGGCGAATGCGCTGTCTTCAGTACATTCTACATCGGATTCCTCGGCTATTTCCTCCCCCGCAGCTCTCACTGTGTCACCTGAAGCATCACCACCGTGTTTGACCGTGACAGGCGCAGTGTGAACCTGGCACATTTCTTCTTCCAACTCCTCTCTCATGGGCTCCTCCCTGCCTGAGAAGTTCAAGCCCAAGAGATCTGAATGCAACATCGGGTTGTCGGAGATGATCCGCCTTAGCTCCGAGAGAACCGAAGGGGACCTGACGGACAACCTGAAACAGCTCTCCTTTGATGCCACAAAGGACGCACCAAGAGACAGATACGCAAGGAGAAAAGCTTGAGCTTCTTTGAAAGTGACGCTCGGGGCAACGGACAACTGTACGGGACTGTTGGCGCGCTCCGTCCTGTCCACGCACAGCCGCATGAAAACGTCAAAAGCGTACATCACGGCGACGCAGCCGACATAGCTCAACGTCTCTGGCCCCACGATGGTCATCGTGTCTGGCAACAGGCATACTGATTGATCGAATGCGTACCGACCGGCTCCGCCGTCATTTGAAAACACTTTGTGGTACGGCGTACGTCTCAGGAAGCGCAGGCACGGAATGTCTGAAAGGGACGCGCACTGTTCCCCGCAGATGTTGCCGGTCTCCTCTCCAGCTGCGGGCCCACACGTTATCACAAGCGGAGGAACACTCACGAATCCTCTGTCCACTCTCAGCTGGTAGTATCCGCACGGAAACCACTCTGTTACATGTGCGCTTGGGGCCATCACGTTCCCTTGCGGCAGGGTCCACTGGACGGCTTCTGTCGTTTCTGACAACAACCTCCGTGTGGGCAGGACCACCACGGCATCTCTCAGTATGTGTCGTAAGACCACGACATCCTTTGTCTCGGAGAGAATCGAGAACCCTGCCGGCAATCTCACCATGTCTGTCAAAGTCGCCAAGCCAATGTAATAACAGCGGCACCCATTGCGTCGACCTCGGACGCTGGTCTGGTGTGCCTCCGAGATAGTTTCGGGTCGACGGTGGTCCAGGAGCTCTCGTGACACGGCGCGGACTTCCCGAAGCGTGGAGGATCGGGGCTCTTGTGGGTCCAGGTTTCGTAAGTCAACACACGTCCCACCTTCTGGCAGAAGGATCCGCAGCCTGTACTCTATGCCCAAGTTGCAGTCCCCTAAGGCCAGAGCGCACAGCGCGCGAACTACCTCCTCTCGGCAGCCGTCGTCGAACAGCAGACACACGTCTGTTTTCCATGATGCGACTGTAGTGTAAAGACTCAGGCCATCGTTTGTGTAGATGTAGCCCGCTCGCACTTCGAGGCCTCGAATGTCGCGCTCCTTGACGGTGTATCGGGACATCCATGGGCTGAACCATAGTCCAGAGAGGGCAGTACGGAGTGAGCCAGACCGCTGTGATATCGCAAGACACGGGAGCGCTCCTCTGCCGCCCAGTAGCCTAAATGCCACGTCCGAAAACACAGACAAGGTATCTTCAAACACAGCAAATGCAGTCTCGCCCCTGACCAGGTTCCTGGGGCGCGGTGGGTCTGCGAAGCGCTCGATCCGTAGGATGCGGCCCCTTTGGTCGACCGTCACAAACGCTCTCTCGTCGGTCTTAATCCTGCCGTGTGCCTCGTGGCATTGAATAGCAGCGGGGGGATGGGTTGACAGACACCTAGTATATTCCGGTCGCTCTCTGCGATAAGCACGCATACATCTCGCCATGAACTTTCTCATCCATTTTGGATCCAAGGCAACGTATATATCGCTGCAATTACCAAACAGATACGAACGTTCGTCGTCTGTGAGAAATAATCTGTCATGTTTAAGACAGGTGTAGACATAGAACATGTATTTATCACACATGCGTGTCAAGAAGCTTGAGCCATTTGCAAGAGGCACACCTGTGGTCACGCCATGGTCAGCCGCGAAGGTGCCAGCTCGCTCTGGAGGCAAGATGACCATTTTGATCAGTCACTCCCTTTGAGCGACAATCTGATTAAAGTAGCCAAAGATATATTTGCACGGTATGACACGTTGTGCAAAGCCACAGATGGGGACTCTGTGCATGAGCGCGACACCTCTGCAGATACAGAGCACCATCTAGAGGGCGAGTCTCATATGAGCGTTGATCTGAACTACAGAGATGATTCTGAAGGGGATGAAAACGGTGACAATGATTGTGACACTGTCACCATGTGTTCCCAGTCGTCATACGAGCAATCCCAGGACCAGCAGAACTTTACACAGTTTGATGGACACAGCAACAGTGAAGAAAGTTCCATGTCATTACACTACAGCGACAGCCACAACCGTGACGAGGGTATTCATTCTAACCGGGTCAAGTCCGCAGACCTTCTGCGTGTTTGGGGACGTAGTATGTCACGAAAACAACGGGCTGCCGAAGACGACGATCCCACATGCGATCCCAGAGGCCCGTTGTCACCACAGAACGGCTCAACGCAGCGATGCCTGCGATGTGAAGCATACGATGCTCACTGCAAGTCCGCCGCAGAGAACTACAAACGGGTGCTGAGGAGCTATACCAGGACAGTTTCGGAGTTGATGATAGGCTTTAAGAAGGTCATGGAAAGGTACCCTGAGCTCAGGTTTGAGGACTCAAATGATGAACATGTCCACTACATGGTGCAAGCCACACTTGGACGTAACAACCTTGTCCGTGAGATGGTTCGCTTGGCTGCAAAGAGGGAGTTGCACGGAGACTCAAGGAGCGACGAGCCACCTGATAACGAGCGCGTCCAATGTCACCGCGACATCGTCACAGTGCATGAAGCACTACGGACATGCTACACAGACGGAGAGGCACTCAGAATGGTCCTTGAGCGCTACACTAATTTGTACATTCGCTACGTAGAGGTATGGAGGGACATGTGCTCCAAGTTATCCAGAGAAATAACGGTCATGGAATTTGTAAACCTAACTCAGGACAGACCAGGAGTGAGCCACGGAGAGCCTTGGTCAGAAGCTAAAGCCTATGTGGCTCGCATGTTAGACAAGGTCAGCTCTATAACCCCAAGGACACTAGGGGAAGCTTGCGCTCATGCACTCAAGACCTTATCTATCAATCTATCTAGGGTGCCGACGGGAGGCCGCTTTGAAAAACACAAGGAGATGTTTGCTCTTGCGATAGAGGACATACGCACTCGCCTGGACGAGGGTTCGAGGATGTGGGCCTGGGACTCCTGCATGAATGACATTTACTTCTGTGTTCGCAGTGACCTCGTAGTTTTGCAGAGCTTAATTGATGTCGGAGAACTTTCAGTGAAGACATTGCTGCATGAAAGGTCTCTGCTCACAGAACAACTGAGACGACTGACTAGAAATGAGGGTTCTCTGGAGTTACAATTAGCTCACCTTAGATCTGAGCTGAAACGGGCCCTGGCAAGGTGCAAGTCCACATCTGCTGTCACTACTGATCTGTTATGTGGGTGGGAGTAGTGAGCCGTGTATTCTATTCTTCCCTTGTTCATCAAACTTTGGATATACTGTGATGCAGACATTGTTCTACAGAAATAAAAACATGTCAACAAACTTTAGTGTGTTTCTTTTTTTGTGTGTGTGTGTGTGTGTGTGTTTTATTGTACATTACTATCATTGTTTCGCGTTGTCTTTGTTGTTGTAGTTTTGTTTTAACAACTGTATGAGTCCAGCACTAGCCTTTTTCCTGCTCATGAGGTAGCTAGAGCACTGGGTATATCCTCCCTTCTAGCTGCAGCAGCTGCTGCTGCTGCTGTTGACCCATCATGTCAACTGGTGTGGAGTCACTTTGTGGGGCGGGTGGGGCCGAGGGGTAGTTGGAACACCCAGTAGAGTAAAGCCAGGTCTCTGGGACATCTCCTAAGAGAGCTGCACCTGTTCTCACCTCCCGCTTCTGGGCCATGTTGCCAAAAGGGATCAGGGACTGTACATTGTGAGATGTTGGATAAATGTCATGTGACATACAGTAACGGAACAGCAAGTACACGTAGTATCGAGAGAGTTTGCGTATGTCCATTGTGATTCGATCTGGTATTGATGTTTCTGGACAGTTCAGACTCTTACATTCCATACTGTGTAAGCACTGGAGGTCGTCTCTGGGTATGTACAGAGTATTGGCTCTCTGCCACATATTTCGTATGATTTGCAGAGATAACTGGAGTGAATGTACGGCCCTGTAGGGTGGCTGCATCTGCAATCCGGTAGCTGGAGCACCCGCCACAACCAGCAACTCAAACAAGGAGACTGATGCATGGTCAGAAAACACGATATCCCTTCGTCTAGGACAGAACATATTTTAACTGTAAGCCAGTTCCTACTGCTGAAAGGCAGATGGTAAAAAAAAAAATAATAAAATAAAATAAAATATTAAAAAAAAAAGAGCCCTGACAGCATAAATAAATGGGCAGACACAAGGAGAATGGTCGGACGTGCCTGTGCCAACGCTGGTACATATATGTGAGTGTGTGCCCGTAGAAGTGTTACTGCCTGCCTATGCTTATTGCAGTCAGATGATACGTTGATTTATGACAAACTACATAAATACATATAGGAATAACTATGCCGCCAGATGGACTAGCGGGTCGGGGAGCTGTAAGACGACTGTTAAGGCTGGTTGAACGTTACAATTTATATCATGTTAAGACTTTGCACGATAGCGACGTTGGCGGTGCTCTCGAATGGCTCGGAGACAGTGGGGGATTTACTTTCAGTCCTGTGGAAGATACAGTTACCGTTCTCAAACGGTTTCTCGCGTGGCGTAAGCTAGACAATGTAGAACTCGTGGATATACACAAGGAGCCTCTCCGCATTGAGCACGTGGACCGGCTGATAGTGCATGTGACCCAGGACCCGGAACGTGTGCACGATGCAATGTGCAGTGCAATCGTCTTATTTCTGGTGGTACGGTGCGACGCCATGGCTCCTGTGTCCGTCAAGCTGAACACATTAATTCAGGACACAAAGGTGCTTCTGGAGAGTTCACATAGCCCTCTGTTCCCGACACTGGCTAGCTGTGTCCATCGTAGTGTTAGAGCTGAGTGTCAACAGTCACATCCCGTGATAGATGGAGTCTTACCTACGAGCTACGGGTCAACACAACACAGCCGAGCACATAATGCGCATGAGGACACCTTCGGCCGGATATATCAGCCGCTGCGGTGTAGCGCAGAGGGCAGCTTGTGGGGCATGTATGTAAATGTCCGCCTACCCCGCGATTCGAGTCATGAGGTGGATCTGGAACAGCTTCTCGTGATGAGAAACACTGTGCTGGGCCGCGGAGGATACGGAGTGACCGTGCCAATCGGCGACCACATTGTGGCCAAGACCAATAGGTTTCCGAGCATGGTGGACTGGAGCAAGCCCTTCATACATGGAGACTTTGACCGCTACGCCTCTCTTGCGTCGCAAGTGGAAGAGGTAGCAATCGGTGTGTCAATGAAACATCCAAATATCCTGCGCACATTCGGTGGATTGTGGTGCGAAAGTCCTGGGTATCAGTTGGGCGGAAGGGTCGTGTTCTTTATGGAACGAGCCCTTGTCACGCTGCAAGAGTTTATGTGGCGCCTCAAGGATGTCTCTGTCATTCCTGCCATAGAAGTGGACACTCTGAGAGGGCTGGATTACCTGAGGTCGAGGGCTATTCAGCATAGGGACTTGACGTACAAAAACATCTTGGTCTGTCATCAACCCCACAGAAAACCAATACCGTTCGCATTCAAGATCAGCGACTTTGGGACCGCGTGTAATTTTTCCACGCCAGGCCACGCGCATGCGAACCGCACCAACACGCCCCCTGAAGTGCTGTGGTGCAGTGACTCCGCAACGGGCAGCGACGTGTTCAGCTGGTACTGTGTCATGTGGGAACTGCACAATTACTGGCGGCCATTGATACCGTACAAGGGCAGCAGCAGCAACACGTATTGTAAAAAGACATACGCTGAGAACCTTTCCAACCTTGTAGGGGTTTACAGCCCAGACAGAAGGGAAACCTTTGAGCTGAATCGCATGACAGACATAGATGCACATGCTCTGTATGCGAAACACTGCAAAAGAAGGCCGAGTGTGCGCGACATATCGAGCAGCCTTCGCAGCATGGGTCAAGACATAATAGACACACAATTTGTATCTCTAGGAGTCCTATGCATCACACTGTACCCCCAAGAGAGATGGTCTCCATCTAAACTATTGAGATTGACACGCTATAAGTGTTTGATGGACGATGTAGGTGAGGCGCAGGTGCCCCGTCAACCCTTGCCATTGTCGATTAAGCTAGGTCAATACGTTCCTGTAGATGTCATAGTCAACCACGAATGCATCCCAGAGGGGCTAGCTGAGGCTGTGAAGGAGACATCGATGCACGGGTCCAGGGTCACATCCACTATCGAATCCCACACCAAACGCTACTACGGAACAGATGTGATTAGATTGGATACAGGTATCATCCAGCCGTTCGAGTGGTACACCAACAAGGTAAACGAACTGAAGGCTGCCTACGCGCACACCCATAGCTATCCGCGGAGAGGCTGTGCTCACACAAAACCAGGCGTCAGCCAGATTGAGGAGGCTGGCGCCTTGGGTCCGACGTCAGACGGGGGGGTAAAACAGGGTGAAGACACTTGGCAAGTCCAAGGCCGCTTGCGCACCGTAGTCTCGTCCACACCTGCTGGCTACAGAAGCCGAGGCGTTGTGTCCTTGCGAGGCAAGAAGATCGAAGGAGAACTGTTTACAATAATGGTCCTTCTTAATAGCTACGATGAGAAAGAAATTAGCCTTTTCAAACGCAACGTTGTCCTCCTATCCCAAGACGTAACCAGACGGCATCCTCTGATCTACGCAGGGCCACGCGATGGACTGTGTAAATGCTCTGAGCGTAGGGGCACATTCATCTTTCAGTATGCGCAGATGGTCAATGAATGTAAACGGGTGTCAGAATGGACAGAATCACACCAACCACGTTCTGTGCATGAGTTCCTGTTACAGGTGTTGCTCACGCTTGCACTTGCCCGAGACGTGAGGCATTTACCCATACACCTGAGCGACTGGAACGATGTGCTCTTCGACTCGGGGGGATCTGTGACGATCGATGTGGTGTCCTACCTCAGCAAGAACTTTGACAGACCAGCGAGCTCCTTGTTTGGTGGTGAGTGCAAAGGTCTGCTCAGCCTCTGTGTCTCACTGCTGACAAAGCACGCCCCGAGCTCCGACCTGCACAAATGGCTGTGCATGCTGGACACCAGTGCCTCGGCAGAACTAATTTTGACCAGGTCGATCCAGTGGTTGAGAGGCTTTGATATGTGCGAAAGAATTAAACCTAACCTGTTGACCCTTGAAGGAAACTTCTTCACATTCAGAGACTATACAGCAGACATACCCAATTGGCTCACTCCTGCGGGTGAGGATGAGGAGTCACGGGAGAGGAGCTGCGCCAAAGTGCTGGTGTATGGACGGCCGCAGCCTCTCAGAGGCGATCAGACGATTGCAGTTATGTGCGACATTGGATTAGATGCACTCGTGAGGAATATTGTGCTGCGCATGAGAGCAGATGTACTAGGAGCAAGCAGAGTTCAAGTGGCAGCCCTGGATTGCACACGTGGTTTGGTCAAGGTGACATTAAGAAGAAGTGCGCTTTCCGCAATTCCTGGTCTAGACCAAGGGGACTGGTCCACAGTGTTCACAGCCAACACGGACGGTTTCACACATGATACAGTTTCACTTGCAGAATCCAAGTGGGCCCCTGTAATACAATGCAGGACAGTTGAGAGATCGGGACCCATGGAAAAGTTTTTAGTTACATATTATAAAGTCACAATACTGGTGGTCTTGCTGAGTACACAGGGCCAAGTGGAAAGTCTCCGGGAACTCTTTCGGAATGCAGCTCCATACGTTTTCCCTGATTACTAGTGTGTGAGGCAAAGGAAGAAGAAGAAGAAAAAGAAGAAGAAAAAAAAAACAGAAAAGGAAAGGAAAGGAAAACAACGCAACAGCTAGCCATTATGCGTGGTCTGATTAACTACGGATTGAATTGTTGTGTAAACAGTGTGGTCCAATGCCTGTATGCAACACAGGAGCTACGAAACCTCCTAGGATGCACAGACTGTGAGTCCAGCCCCTTGCATAACAGAGTAACGGTGAGACTCAAGGATGCCTTCCAGGCGATGTGTCAAGAAGACCCCCTACCATGTGATATAAGCCCTCTCGTGGAGGCGATGAGTGCCTATGATGGAATTACCTCGTTTGGGGTTCAGGAAGATGCGGACTCTGTCTTCCAGTGTATTGTGAATGCTTTGATGGAAGGGCCAGCAAAGCAGAGACTGAGACGACTGTGGGGCATTATAATGGAAACGCATGTACGCTGCACGGCTTGCAATGCTGCACAGAGCACATGCAAAATCTCAAATACTATTTCGGTGGCATTACAAGAAAACCTTCCCAAGGAGCTCCAGGCATACATACGACATTACTCTGAGAATACGCTAAAAAAGAGAATGCGCAAAGCGTACTGTGATACGTGTCAAAAAGGGACACCGTTTGCAATTTCAAGCAAGATCCTGACGTTGCCCAAGATTGTGTGCATCAGGATGGAGCGTGTCCGGAATGTGGGCACGGATACTGTGCACATGGTAAAATCAAACCATCGTTTTACCTTCCCTGAGACTCTGGATCTGGCATACATTATGGAAAATCCTGGCGCATGCTCTGACACTTCATACGAGCTGTATGCGGTCATATCTCACCGTGGCACTCACTACTGCGGACATTACACAGCTTATGTGCGAGGCCAAGATTGCTGGTATCTTACAGATGACACTGAAATTATGCAATGCTCCTGGAAAGATGTGAAGAGGACCTATGAAGCTGTATCCGGGCCATATTGCGATGTAGCATACATGCTTATGTACCGTAAAGTCACAAGTCATAATGAGTAATTATATGAGCTACTGTCACATATTGGTTTTGAGTGTATTAGTATGGGTGTGAATGTGTACTTGTTTGATGCCTTTTGATACATGTATGCGTTGTAACATACAAGTACTGTGCATATTCTGTATGTTCAAAATACAATCTGACATTTGTTTTATTTTACTGCTGTAAAAGCAAATAAACGCAAGTAATCATGACATACACTTTTGTGTTCTGATTCACATTTCTTTATTGGAAACATGATGGGACAGGATTGTGTGTGTGTGTGTGTGTGTATGTGTGCATCATACATTATTATATTTTGTATTATTTCACTAAAGTTTTGTTTAAAAAAAAAACATACAGTATCAATAATGATAACATTACAACATTTTAAAACGTGTTTTCTTATACTGAGGAAGTCCATGGTCACTTCTGTAGCTACGTTCCCCCCCTCCTCCCGGTCTTTCAGCACAGAAGAACATGTATGCAACAGTGACAGAGAGCATAGTGCACCATGCTAAAAGTATAGACACTGTTGTCCACAGAGCTATGTCGCTGGCAAATCCAGACAACCATCCTCCGAATGTTACCCTGCCAGCTGTAATCTCATCGTATCGCTTTTCAAAATCATCCAAGCTTCGCGTGATGTTCTCCAAGTCATCTCGAACGTCTAGGAGGTTTACGCTGGTGTTAATGGCCCGCAGCAATTCCACACGAGGTAGTCCTGGGATGTCACCTGCCAACAGATCGGAGAAAGACACGGGTCCCTCTGACACGTGTGCTCTGGAGAACGGCTTAAGCGTGGGAGACTCGATCTCCACCGACGCTGATCCTTCCATCCACGTCACCTGCCTGTTCTGGTAGCAGACGCCTCGGTGGCAGGGTGCGCAGACTACTTTGCATTCGCCAGGGTCCTCTGCACATCTCAGGTACCGCTGGTGGAGCGAGGGCTTGTGACAGTATTTTCCATGACATTCAGACGGCTCGTAGTACCTGCCGCCTATCAACCACACCTTGTAATCTGGCCAACAGGGGACTCCATCTGTGCTCATCTTAGGCATGGGTATGACTTCTCTCACAACTGTTTTGTCCACTGTCCCTGGTATGGAGTGTACTATGAAAAGCTTTCTGTCCTTAAACAGGGCTGTGCCGACGGTGGGGAAATCAGCCAGGCCTGGGTGATCCTCCATGACCTTCATGCCACTGGGGCAACTGCCTGAGCGCTTGTAGGCAATCTGCCGTAGACAGTTATCTACACCTCTGGCCATGAATTTGGTGTGCAACGCGGCCTGCGTCATCTGATGTGTGACGCTCTGCATCTGGGCATACCACATTAGATAGCTGGCCATGACAGAGAATTTGACATTGGTGTCACGCAGTGCTGCCTCTGTGTTCCTCATCATTGCATCTCTCATCAACGCAAAGTTGCTGTTGATGATGTCGTTGTTGCGTTGTATCTTCCTCTCCTGCTCGTCCACCCGACTGTCAAGTAAGGCTATGTTAGCGTTGAGCTTGCCGCTCACCTCCACCAGCCTGTTAGACACAGACACGTACGAGGTTTGCAGCGAGTCCATCTGTTCCTCTAATCCGTCCACTCTGTTAGAAACATGCCATGCGAGACCAATACCAGCGACACCCGTTAGGATGCCAATAATTCTCTTTTGCCTAAGCCGACCGCTCTGCAGCTCTCGCCTGTCCAGCCAGGGGAATGGCGCCTGGTCTGGAAGTTCGTACGCCCTGGCCTTGGTCTCCTGCGTGGCCAATTCCCGCAGACCCTCTCTCATTAGCTCACTGGCTCTGCGAGCGTCGTTGAGGATCTCGTGAGCCGAGTCGCACAGCCTTCCGTAATCCCGTCTACAGCTGTTGTCCCCTCCGCATATGGCAATCAGACAGGGCCGTAAGGCTCCAACATCGTAATCGAGACAACTCACGTTGAGGTTGATGTAGTCTATGCCCGGGGTAAAGTTGGAGACAAAGTACAGCACCTGAACCGGTTTCACTATGACGCCATACTCGCTTTCGACCGTCGGTTTGTCCACCGTGTATCCGTCGTCCACCTCTACCACATTCAAGCTGTGCGTTGCAGGTCCGGTATTGTACGCCGTGCACACTTTGTTCACCGCAGGGACATACTCTACCAAGTGCTCCGTGTCCAGGATACCGACCATGTAGTGCCTGCGGTCCGTCGTGGGGATCAGGGTGTGCACATTGACTGCGAGCTGGGGGGGATTCGTGGAGACGGTGGCCTTCTGTTCCGGTTGTCCGGGAGTGCACGATCCCAGCTTGTACAAATTAGCTATGTAAATTTTGTCGTAGCTGGTTCGGTACATCTCCTTGTGAGGCTCTTTGAACACACCCAACGCCCCGTGCGCAGCTATAAGTCCTGGACACACGACGGTGTTACTCAGGCCTATGCTGTACTGAGGGTCCAAGCAATTCTTTGAGCCAGAAGCCGGGTCTTTGTACAGCGCTTCGGCTCTGGTGATGGCAATCTCACGTGCCTGCCGGTGCTTCCGCCACTGCAACACACCCAGAACATAGCCAGTTTCTGTAGCTATTCCTTGTCCTTGCCCTTGTCCTTGTCCTTGTCCTTGTCCTTGTCCTTGTCCTACTTCCCCAGACACTGAGACATCACGCGCACCCGTAGAAATTCCAGCCGCGATTTGCTGCCTCTTCCAGTCACGCAGCCTGTGCACGGCTGAAGTGATACCCAGAATCGCGGGTGTCTCAGATCGAATGCCGCGCCTAAAGTCTGAGTCGACCGGGGCCACGACGAACTGGTTGATGCCAAACGCAACTGCGATCAGCTCCGGAAACCGTTTGAGCATCTCAAATGAAGTGGTAGTTACCGTGGCATTCACCACTACGTTTCGGGTCCAAACGGTAACGCTGGCACCGGAGCAGCATTTGGTGTTGAGGTCCTCTTCGCACCTCAATGCTGCGTTAGTTTCCATATCGGCCAGAGACAGGTCCACAATGATTTCATCTTGCTCTGCTGCACGCTCCAGCGGGCTGATCTTCAGGCCTCCCGTGAGGGACAGCGTAAAGATGACCTTGTTAGCCCTGATCCCTAATCTCAGTAGCGTGAAGAGGTAGGATACGATGCTCTGTGGGGGGACGTGGAGGGAAGAGGACGTAAAGGACCCCTGGGATTGTCCCCCGTCGCTAGCAGAGGCCCACATGTTCTGACAGTGTCCCGCGCGCGTCATATCGACAACGCCCGCGGGTGTCACGAAGGCATCAATGTAACTTAACTTGCTAAAGTCCACGGTAGTCAGGAGACTCTGGGATCGTGGCAGTCTCAAGAAGAGTTTCGAAACCCCCTCACGAACAAGGGCGCGTGAAAAGTCCTGTAGGATATTTGTGAGATTTGTTCCTGAACGATCCTCACATGAACTCGGGCCCCACTCGGAGGTGTCTAGCATGATGGCGGATGAATGTGTGGAGACCATGACTTTAGAGAGGGTTCTAGCTACCTTGTTTAGCACCCCGGAGAGGGTGACCAGCAGGCCGCACGCATCCAGGGGAAGCTTCAGGACCACGTGACCAATTTCGGCAACAGTGTGAAAGGCAGCAACATCGAGGTGCACTGACACGTGACCCGAGTTGTACGCGACCCTATCCAGTGACATGATGGCAGCGTCACACGAGGATGGCACAAGGAAATCCCTGATTTCCCTGGCGGTCGGTCTGTAATCCAGCTCTCGGTTCTGTAAAGCCGCCGTACTTGACACCTCGCACATGGCGATGGGCGCCGAAGCTGCTTCGTCCGCATTGGTCAAGCCCACCGCTGTGTGGGATTTGAAACTGCCTATGCAAAACCGATTGCCTTGTGAGACGAAACAGTTGTTGCCCAGTTGTGAGTAGCAGACGCCGATATCCTCTGGATCCCCCAAGCCTACGTAGGCTAGCACACATGCGTATGGGGAGTTACGTAGCGTCAGAACGTCATCTGCAATGGGCCACATCCTGCTCGAGATTGGTGCTTGGAGAGTTCTCCGTAGAAGCTTGTAAGCAGCACACTGCGGATTGGGTTCGCACTCGGCCATGGGGTCTTCTCCGAAGTAATAGTCTCTGTTGCGAGGGCTTGCGTGGAGTAGCACAGACGGTTTGTTAAGCGGCGTGTTTGCCACTACACGATCAGAACACCGGAATCCGCCTGGTACTGTAACACACGAAGACTTTTCTAGTCTTCTCACGTAGGCTCCGAGAAAGGTGCCGTCACTCACGTATGCAGCGAGATCTCTCACAGTGGGATCTTGTTCTCCAAGAGGTCTCCAATGAGCATAAATCACCCCAGGGCAATAGTGTGAGCACAAGTCATCTGTTTGTTCATAATGGCCCACAGCCAAGGCGAAGCCACTGCGGCTCCTACCCTCACACCAACCACTCTGATTGCTGCAGGAACTAACAGAGATCCACACGTAGGGAGCGTACCCATAGGGGCCCTTAGCGTTCAGAGCTAAGCCTGTGGCACACGGGAAAAAAAAGAACCACTGCAAGACCTTCGGGAACAACATGATAGTAAAAGACAACCACAACAGGTTACGGACAGGGTCTCGTACAAGTGCTTTGATATGTTTTTATTTATTATTATCATTATTATTATTATTATTATTATTATTTCAGATCATTATTCATATGTACATGAGTAAAACCATATATACATACATACTACAATTAACAACCATACATTGTACTTTGTCACCAAAAGATACATTAAACCATGGGTTACAGTTCTGCAAAGCACTTTTAAAGGATGTTAGGCCTACAGCAAGGATGATGTATTTGAGGGATATCCAGCTGCTGCTGCTGCTGCTGCTGCTGCTGCTTGATCATTTTGCCTGCTCTTCATCAGCGCTTGACACGTAGATGCCAGCCCGATGAATTGTTTCACAGCATCGTTGTGAATCCTAGCCATGTCCTGGTCTGGCACAAAAAAATGCTGGCCTCTGTGCGTTCTGACACGGTTCATGATGCGAAGGGAAGAGGCATTGGCCAGCGAGTATGACTTCCCGATCAGGTCCACGGCCATGTTTTGTATCGTACCGATCACATTTTCGTCCGTTGCGGTGTGAGCCAGGTGGATGTTGATCTGCTCTAAAGTGAATCTGTAATTGTATGACTCCAGGAAACTTTTCACTTCGTTCGGCTTCAGCACCTTCAGAGAATCTAATGTGTTCCTGTCCAAATTACACAAACCACACTTGGGGTCAGACTCCTCTGTCTCACACCGAACGTCCAGGATGGCAGGATGCACCTCCTCTGTAACGCTGAGATTCAGGTGCAGCATTGGGTACCGTTTCTGAATGAAGCGGTCCTCATCTGTGATTGGGGTGAGTGCTTGGTGCACTTGACTCGCCGGCTCTGGGAACATGTGAAATATAGCATCGTTTGCCATTGCAGCAGAAAAGCCTCTTTCCGACGCATCCATCCTGTGTGGCAGCACAGCCCCGGTGTAAACCTCATGGGATTGGGATTCACAATTAGTAGCGCTTAAGCTATTAACTGAAATGTTTGACGTCGTCCTCCTATCAGGACCAACCTGGTTCGCTCTTGGTACAGCCTCAGGTAATGATGCACGTGAGTGTGAGGCAGAGTCAGAGACATGCTGCGGATACTCGCGTGTTCCACAAGCAGGACCTGGAGCACTCATCCTCTGTGCTCTGTGACAACAAGAAGGTATCTAAGGCTGTGGTTGGATTTATCGAGTGTGACAGATTCACGGTGTGCGGAGGTCTTATAGCTGCGTGTTGCGGATTACCGTGGAGGGACCACTGCATCTTTAGAACACAGCTGAAGCACGTCCTGGCCATCGTGAAAAGTCGACATTGTAAATGGTGCAATGAGGAGACGCTGAACGCACAACACAGGCAGGACAGCGACGTTGATGAGGTGAGGATTAGAGCGTACTTACGAGGAGTATTTCGCCTCACGCTCTTGGATGCTTCAAAGCTGTCCGAACTCGTGGCTGAAATCAGGCGCACGCAAACGCACGCCGAGGATCAAAGCCAGGGGATCCCATTCACTGCTACCCCACCATATTGCACATTGGAAGGTGTGCAACACATTTCCAGCACAGCATTGCAGAGTTTATTCGAGCGTGATGCAGACTTTGTCTGGGGGGACAATCTCATCTTGAGCACCGAAACTCAACAGTCCGACTCTGAACGGTAGTCATAGTGGAGAGTAGTGTGTGTGTGTGTGTGTGTGTTGTGTGTGTGTGTGTGTGTGTGTGTGTGTGTGTGTGTGGGGTTGTTGCCGAGTGTCGCAATGTCTGTGACGCGCAAGGTGGAAGATCGTCACGGGTCACGGGTGGGACCCTTGTTTAGCACAAAGGGCCAGTGTGTATTTGTGAAAGTATCCAAGAAGGACAGTAAGAGGGCTGTGCTAAATATGAGCAGCATGACGCTGGTGGACTATGCTGGTCCTTCAGAATACCCTGAGAGCGATTTACGCTCAGACCAGTCTGTCTTTGTCCCCATCTTTTGCACGGAGTGCTACAATACCACCGAGGATGACTACTCTGAGGCGCTGGCCAGGTTCGCCTTGGATGGTTGCGGGCGGTTTCTTGTGGGAATGTGCAGTGTGTATGGTGTGGCACAGGGCGAGGTTTACCCAGAGGTGAGGAAGAGCTTTGTGGTAGGGAATGACATGTCTTATTCTGGAGCATGCCACCCCCAACCTGGAAAGGCCGTGTTCATGCACAATGTGAAAAGGGACATCGGACGGGTCAGATGTTACTGGCACGTCCACAGCCGGTGCTCAGACAAGACCTTCCTGTACTGTTGTGTTGCGTGCAACGAAGATGACAAGTACACAGATGGCATTCTACAACAGGATATGAGCATGGGCTTTAGCTTAGGTACCGTGGGAGACGGTGACTGTGGGCCCTTGACCGAGGAGTGTAGTCTGGTTTCTGTGCCCATGAGACCAGGATGTTTCTGTACACTAGTCACGCGAGAGCACCTGGCCCGCACCATGGTACGTATGGGCTTTTCCACTTTGAAGGATTCTGTCCTTGACGCATCCCTGGGTACACAGAACGGTAACGATTGTGACACCGATCGTTCCGCTCCGAAAGACGCAGACGCTGCGGTCGACATATCAGCCCAAGTGGACGAGCTTAGCATCGTGGAGACTCTCGCCTTCCTCAGGCAGGCCGCATTGGACAACGCTGCAAAAGCGCAAATGCTCCAGGATGTGCTGGAAGCCATAAAGGTTCAGAATGCCATACTAACTAAGAGGCTTAACTGTCCCAACGATCAGGACACACTATTTACATTGAGCGGGGCGAAGGAGTTCACCGAGCGCACAGGGATACAAAACAAACTTTGTGCCGGCGTCGAACTGACACATGACGATAAAGACAAAGACAAAGACGCTCCCTCGCCTACCCCTGCCGCCACAGAAATACACCGCAATACAGATGCTGTACAGCCAGCCAGCCAAGCGCACAAAGCCGTAGATTTGGGAGACCCGATGGCTGTCTCACAGACCAACATAGACAATCTGATCACACTTTTGTTGCAGCAACAACAGCAGCTACTCACACAGCGTGAGCGGCAAGAAAAGCAGCCAAAGACAGGGGATACAACCACCGAAATGGACCAACAGTCTCACACACAACTACAATCACTTCAGACTCTCATGCAGTTGGCCCCTGCTCTGCAACTGTTTGTACAACGTCAAGCCCCACCGTACACGGAGCAAAATCAGCCACAATCCGGACACGAATTACATGCCAGGCAGGCCGTGTACAACCCAAGTGGTACACACGGCCTGCCTAACATGCAGTCAGTGTACGGGACTCTGACTCAGGAGCAAAAGAGGCAGATAGCAATGGAATACAACAAAGAAGAATCTGAGCGACAGGCTGCCTCTCAGCAAGCTCAGGACAGAATGCTCGATGTCATTAGATCTGGCATCAGAGACGTGTTTCAGGAACAACAGCGAGATGCAAAGGTGCCAAATTCATCATCCAACACTCAGCAGGTTGATACG
The DNA here is from genome assembly GCA_023101725.1 of Atherinomorus stipes. Classification (NCBI taxonomy): domain Eukaryota; kingdom Metazoa; phylum Chordata; class Actinopteri; order Atheriniformes; family Atherinidae; genus Atherinomorus; species Atherinomorus stipes. Next base: position 73,439 of record JALJCO010005537.1, read on the forward strand.
GATATATTGCAGAGAGTGACACGCGGCACGCCTTACAAGCGTACAGGTACGCGGGGAAGGACTGGAGAGCAAGGTCCAGGAGAGATCCCGGACATTTTGACAGAGCTACGTGAGCTGGTGAATCGCATCCCATTGCAGAGCTCCCAAAGACAGAGCAAAAGTATTTCTCACGGTGAAGTGGAACGCATAGATTTAGATGAAGCCCATACACATTCCACTGTCGCTGCGCACATCAATACCCAGGAGTTACAGCCAGTGACACAGGCATCTACAACGGATGTGGCAGCCAAACAACAAGCCGGGTACACCTCAAATATGATCCCCAATGACAGCGATGTCCTGGCGTGTACACCATCCATTGATGATTTTATTGTCGCCGCTGTACATAAGGTATAATTTTAATCCGTCTAGATGGTCGATGGATTGTATCATCCAGTTGCAGTTGTCTATGGTGCATTATGCTTTTGTACATTTAGGAAACAGATAGATGGTTGACAACAGGGTTTGGTGTCTTTGGACACCCATATGTCTGTCTGTCTGTCTGTCTTTATTTTTATTTTTATTTGTATTTTTTTTGGGGGGGGGGTTGGTTGTTGTGACCATGTTTGGTGTATTTTGATGTATTGTACCAATAAAATTATTTTCCATGTGAAAACTTGATCATGTTTGTCATGTTCTTTAACTACCCCCCCCACCCCCTCCCTCAAAAATAAAAGGTACATATAAATCCTTCACGATCATATATTAATTTCTATTTTTGAGGGCTAATACCAAGAGTCATTAAGGGAATACCACACTAATCATCCACTGAATTGTATCTACCTACCTAGCAAAAAAAAAAAAAAAAAAAAAAAGAAGAAGTCCCAAACCAACCTACACACCTAACATAACACCTCACAACATCAAACATCTTTGAACACACACACACACACACACACACACACAACCCGTCCTGTACTGCTCACTAAGAGACAATACAGACACTATGAGCACACAAAAGTCATTATGTTCCATGCTCAACAAAGAGGCTGTGAGAGCTGTGCTACGCACCAGGCCACAACTTATGCCCCTAATAGTTGCAGAGCACAGTGATGGTGAAGTCGTGCCATCAGGGCTACATGGATATAAGGGGCAATGTCTCAACCTAGCCTTGGGATCTTTGGACTTCAAGTATGTGCCTTCTCAACTGATCGTGTCTACTTTGAAAACCATCCCTCGGGTGGGAGATGTCTGTTTGAGATTCCTTCCTATCACTGGAGTGTCTGAGGAATACTCAGGAATTGTGGATCTCTACAACACCTACATCGCCACAGGAAGCCCTCTTGCTGCTCAGACATGCCTCAACAACTACACCGGTACAAAGGAATTTTGCATCCCAGCCATCTGTATTCAGACCCTAGTGTCCGAGTGGAACAAATCACTTCAACAGTTCCACAATTTGATCAGAGGCGAAAGTGGGGACAGTCGCCAGACTCTGCATCAACGACGCTTGACTATTATGTCCAATGTGATGGAGATTGCACTCAAAAACATACCCATTCTTAGTGACCACTTGTGGTTTGCGCTACACTGTATCGTCTCAAAACCATCCCTGATCAAGCAGGTGCTGCAAGTGGTGGGTTCGGTGGTTTCCAGCTCAGGCTCGTTGTGCCACACAGGTGCAGTGGAAAACACCACAGTTCCGGATAGGACTAGTTTACAACTTGCAAATCTGTACCTCGTCGCAAAATGTGTTCCTTCTACAGGGTCCAATGCCACTGTGCTAGGAGAGGAAGCAGGGGTTACGCTCAGCCTCATCTGGGCCTCTGATGAGACAGAGTTACATGACCAATTGCGCAATTGTCACACATGCTATTATGTGCATATCGGTGCAGAGGCCGGAAACACATTTAGATGCTGCGGCTTTTCTCAGTGGCACTACTACAACAGTGAAGTGTTTGATAGGATGCTCGTGATAGGACAAGAGGTTGTATCAAAAATCCATGGCACAATGTTAGCTGGTAACACAGGAGACTCAGCCAGATTGGTGACTGGGATGTAGTTCCCTGGATTTATTGCTTTCTCTTTTCATTTGTTAAAATATATCTGTGGTTATTTGAACTTTATTGTAAGTCTTCTATTTAAAGAAAATTAAGAAAAAACAAAAAATAAATAAATAAATAAATGAAGGATCTCTCATTGTATTACTATGTTACCCAGAAGATTTCTCCCTGACCAAGACCTTATCCTGTGTGCATCACTGAACAGAACAATTATAACCAATAGTATTCATCCTCTGTACCTCCCTCCTGTTGTGTGCTGGCTCAATCAGACATATGCAAGTACGCAGCGTGCCAGATGTGTTCTTCATGAGATTCACAAGATTGTATCGAGTGTGCTGGTTTCCACTACACTTGTGGTCCATGCAGTACTACTGTGGAATGCGCGCGCATTGGGTCTGTACGGGGCCCTGTGGTCCCTAAGTGTGTGTTGTACGATGCTCGGGGGCATCGGTCTTGCTTTCCGAAGCTCAGATACAGGTGGGACTCGTGAGGACTCTGGCCACATGGTGTACTCGATGACAGGTGTTACGGTGTCTCAGAAAAACATCATGTTCATAGTTTCTGTTGCAGCGTACATGTGCACAGGGCTATATTACAAAGTCTGCCACCAAGAAGAAGATGTCAAGCTCTCTTCCGTGAGCAGGTGGTTCGGTTGCTCTGGCACACCCTCTCCAGTTGCAGTTTTACGATGGACAATATTTGTATTCACCTGGATTAATGTGACCGGCTTCATCAGACTGCTTAGGTGGTCTGCTTGAACTCATGCCAACATACCAGGGTACTCACAGAGTGTACTTCCTCATACTGTGCACTGTGTATCTGCTGTATGACCTGACGCAGCTAGATGTGACGTCTAGCTCCTCTCTGTGGTTCTTGGGTTACAAGGTGATTGCTCTGTTTGCGAGTGTGAAATCTGTTCTAACATACGTGTGCCTCCACCTAAACAACCTTCTTGAGCAAACCAAACAGCTGCAGTGGTCAACTCTGTCCACCACAGGAAAGAGCGAAGTGCTTGCACTGTACAGAGAAGAGCGAAAATGTGCCTCTCCTGCCAGCCACGTGCCCTGCTACACTGACAAGCCATATTGGACAACATATGACAGATATGTGACCCCTTCTGTGTTTTGGTGCAGCCTCACCACATTCACCCTCCTCTACAACACAGCTCACCTTGCTCTGGTTCCCCTCTCTGACGTATCGCCCTTACTTTTCGGTACGCCAGCATTTGTGCTGTACTGGGGAGCTATGAGGATGATGCGAATGGTGCTGCAGTGAATGCAATGTTAAGTTTTTTTTTGTTTGGTTTTTTTTTTTTTTTTTTTTTTTTTGTTGCCTCAGTCTGTTAAGTGTTATGTGACTTTGCTGTGTCCATGTACCATACCTTACTTGTTACAGATATTTGTGTTATTCTATGTGATAATTCTGTTCTGCTACCATTTCTGTGGTCCTTGGACGCTGGGCAACATGTGGCGCTCTGGTCTACCAGAGAAATATCTGGAGCATGTAATTTCTGTACTTTTGTGTATAGTGGTCCTAGCAAACATCACTTTGTGGCTGATAAGATTGTGTGCCAACAGTAACATATTTATCATGTAATGCTGTAATGTTTGTACCTTAAGTGGCACGATGAAATGAGATATGAAACAAAATAAATCCACTTGAATGAAACGTGTTGGTGTAATACACTTTATTTCTTCAAAGGTAGTCATAAACAAACAGACATTCACATGTACATGTCCCTAAACATAGCAAGACCAACTACAACAACCATCTGTTCATGTTGAGCTGGGCCATGAATCTTTGTCCCGTGTCAATAGAGCTAGAGTTGTAGCCCGTGCAGGCTCGTATCACCTGGCCTCCTGCAAAGCCTTGCACGCACTCTACAATGTTGAGCGCGTGTCCAAGCACAGTCCTCAGAAATCGTTTGGCGTGTTCACTCTCAATCACGTTACATACAGTTGCAGCATCAAAGTCTCTATTCACGGCTGCGGCCGCACTGGCCCTTACAACATCAGGAACCTCGTGAAAATCTGCTCCGTTGGCCAGCAGTGTCATCATTGAGAGTATACTCTGAGGCGTGTATGGCGAAATCAGCTGAAACACGTCAAACATGCTGTCATACTTTACAGCTTGTATCACCTCCTCAACCGGGTCGCACCCACCTTCGGCACGTCTAGTAGCCAGCAGTCCACCCCACACACCCTTGTTCACATAAGTGTCATAACCGGAATCAAGAGTTGCGTTCACCTGGGCCGCCACATCCTCTCGACTGGGAAGTTGCACGGTGAACCTGTCTCCCAGCATCAGGCATTCGTGTCCTGTGTTGATGAGTTCCACCTCGTACAGGTGCGGGGTATTCAGGAAGGGTCTGTGAGCTATGGAGCTACTGACTGCGCATACAGCAACCTCCTTCAAAGACTGTATAAATCCAGCACCAAGTCCGTGTAGAGTCGGGACATACTGATCGCCATTCCTCACAAAGTGAAAAAGTCCACCGGGTAGGTAGTTCCTGCCAGAGTCATATACGTAACACCCGTAGGGAAATGAGGCACTGCCTGACCTCTGTTCAATGAGTGTGTGTGTGTACGTGCGGATTGGTTCATGTATTCTGGTCGATGACATTGTTTTCTAATCTTTAAGGCAGGCCTAGTCCTGGTGCTAGTGTGTGTGTTTGTGTATGTGTGTGTGTGTGTGTGTGTGTGTGTGTGATCTATTGGATTTCTGTTTTTTTTTTGTTTTGTTTTGTTTGTTTTTTCTGTCAGCTCCTATGGATGCTTGTACATATCCCGGTGTGTGCATGTTGTTATGTATGTAGCTTGTTAGGTGAATAGCTAAGTATTTCAGCTCACTGTGTGTTAACCGCAGTATAGAAATCCTTGAGCCCCAGATGAATCTTGGCAACTTGGCACATAGGGTATGTTGGGTTGTTTGAGAACAAGTGTCACTGCTGCAATTAGTTCCATCGGCATTGGATCGGTCCTCTTCCCATTTAGCCTGAGCAGTCTCACCACAAGCATATTGAGATCCCTGTCTGACAGCACACCGAACGTTCGCGAGAACCACGGGCACCACTTCATTATAATGTATGAATCGAGATTATCGCTGGTGCCGGCTCGGGGTGGTGTGAGGCTCCTGTCAGCTGCATGGCTCGCAGACCTTTGTGCAAGCACCATCGAGGGACATGAGGTATGGGTATGCTGATTCTTGTGCGTTTGCATGAGCTCTGCTAGGGATCCCCAAGCCCGGAGGCTAATCAGTCCCTCGAGCGTCAGTGTATGCCACATTGCACCAGAGTCCATGTCTGCTTACTCCCTGACTGCTGAGAAGTGCCTGTGTAATGGATGTATTGCATTTATCCATTTTTTTTTTTTTTTTTTTTTTTTTTGTACTCAGTGGTGTTAGGATGAGTAGTTCATCTCTACCCTTTTGCGGTACGTCACCAGCTTTTTGTCGTAGAACTCCATGTCACCGGTCCTCTCTGCAAAGTTGCAATTTGTCATTTGAAGGTCATCACTTTTCAACACCCTACTTAGCACAACGTACACAGAGGGTCTTATCGGGGACATGTGAAAATGCCTTGGAGGATGGTACAGCACCTGTCTCTTCAGGGTGCAGCCTTGGCAGTCATACGTGTTCATTGCCAATAGACAGGCCAGCGGGTGTGTATCTACAGTCCAGTTCATGTACTGCCACTTGGACGGACAGACCCTGTACAAGGTGTGAGTGCGATCTCCTCTGACATAGAACACATTGTAACCGCTGTCGTGCATGTAACGAATCCCTTGCACCACACCTTCCGTATCCAAGATGCAGTCCCCTACAGTAGCCAACATCTCTGCGTCACGACGACGCTTTCTGGGCACACTTTGTGACGTGAGCACAGGGAACTGTGACACGGGACTGGCAACCCTTATTCCGTTGCAGTCCATGTGCCACAGCAGCCGCACTCTGCAGCCTACCCAGAGCTTGTCCACGTTTAGGTAGTCCCTCTCCGTGGCACGTGTGCCTCTGCGGTACTTGGGTACAGAAAAGATCTTTGGTAGCGCGAGAGCAGCCTGTCTCAGCACATCGTACCAGGTGCGTGGCCCCCCCTCCTTCCTCGGACCAATGCAGGTCACCCTCAGATACTTGTCTCCAACGCGAGCCTTCTTACCTACTTCCTTGAGGTAGGCTGTGGTGTATGTGGTTTGCTGTTCGTCCTTGTGGAAGATTCGAAGCTTGTCTGGCTCGTAGTTTGGGTCCATTACGTCGACCTCTCGCAAACCCGTGACCTGGCTCCTGAAAATGCGTTGAGACTCTTGTGTGATCGTATTGAACTGAAGGTACGTCACGGCTTCTGCGTAGTACGGGTCCGCAAACTGTCGCCTGTTTACAAGCAGCGGCGTTGAGGATGCCAGAAGCTCCTCAAAATTAGTGCTTTCCCAAATGCGCAAACCAGGACCCACTGGCTGCAGCTGAGACACGCTGCCTGAGAAAATAATCAGAGGACCATTACCTGCTCCGTAAAACAAATGCAAGCAGCACAACATCCTCTCGAACAGCTCTGCACGCATCAGACCATATTCGTCCACGATGAGCACGTTTGCCCCGAGAAATACAGGTGCATTCTCTATGGTGCCTAGCTCCGTGGGGTTATTTGAGGCTTTCATTTGCTCCACCAGCTCGCTGCATGCAGCACACGACTCGGGTCTGGGATGTATGCATGAATGTGACCTTGGAATTCGATCGTACGCGGATCCTGGATTGACAATCTCGGACTTGCGCATAGCAGCGAAACGAGCAATTGCCTCCCTGTACGTCCATCGGTAGCGCTGTGTAAAGTCATCACGAGATAAGGTTTCATCAAGCATGTCTTTTCTGAAACCCATCATCTTATGGAACGTGTACACTCGGTTGAGGGTGTGAGAGTCCAGGAGGGCTCCCACTGCCTTGTTGGTCATTGCGCTCACCACAACGCTTATGTTCATGAGCCGTAGCTTCTTCGTCAGTTCAGCTATGGCGTGTGATTTACCGCATCCGGCATCTCCGCTCAGCAGAGCCAGCACCATACGGTCACCTCGGAACATGTGCAGCTTGACCATTTGTCTCACCCATAATTCCTGGCAGTACCTGGACATTGCCAGCATAGCTGTTGTGGTTTGGTCATTATCTACGTCTTTCCCCTGGTCATCTTTTTGCTTCCTTTCATCTCTGTCTCTTTCTGTGTCTTTTCCGTCTGCCTCTCCAAACTCATTTTTTGAATGGTGTTCTTCATTTTCCACAGCCCTCTGCTGTTCCATATTATTTTTTCTTACACATCCATATCCTGTTCCCTCTGTTTAAATTCAGAAGCACCGTTTATGTACTGCTCCTCTCTGGCCTGTTTATCCCCATGGCTAATGAAGGAAAAAAAAAAAAAAAAAAAAAAAAAAGGAAAACAAAACCTCCTGCCTCCAATCCACCTCCACCCATACCACCTACTCAGCATCCCACAACCCCCTTCCCCCTCACCATCACCACCACCACTGTCCCTTCCACTATCAGCGAAGATGTGATTGTCTTTGTACGTCTCTGTGTTGCTCTGATAGACCTTCACAGCACTGTGTGTCACGTGCCAGTGATTGCTGATGGGCTGATGTCTGGTCTGGCCAAAATGAATTGAACAGCACTCGCTTTCCCAGAGGCTGCGGTGGCACTGTCCGTTGTGGTAGCAGTGCTTTAAAAGGAAAACGGTCTTGCTCTCCTGGAGGAAAGGACCTTCTTGTCTCATTCTGACCCTCAAAACCTCTGCGTTTCATCAAGGAAGACAGGGTGTGATCTAATCCAAGTTGGTCCTTCTGAGAGGCCCTTGCTGCTTCTGCAAAGTTGTCCGGGACAAGGTTACAGCTCTGCGGAGGAATATCCTCTATTCCCTCAAGAACAGAGCGTAACACCCTGGTCCGTGTGGAAGAATAATTCTGTGCAGAACGTCCCTGAGAGGGACCTGCCACCTCAGTCAAGCCTGCCGTGAGTGGCACGTGCAGCAGACCTTGGGCCCTTCTGACTCTCTCGGCCACATCCCGTACACGCAGGAATGCATCATGTGCCGTGGACACTGTGTCTCTAAAAAGTGTAACATAGGAGCTGTACATGTGCAAACCTGTGCCCAGATTAGCATTTGTAACCCCACCTTTGCCTGTGCTGTGTAGCACAGTCTGGAGCATGGCGAGTACTTCGATCAGTGGTGCTTGTGCCCCATATTCAAACAGCAGCCAAGCAAAATCTTCTGTTTCAATCCTGTCTGTATGTCTGTATTCATTTCCGTACACACAGGTCTTACAGAAACCAAAGTGTTTTGCATACCACTGTGGCTCCATCCGGGACAGCATGATGTTGACATTCTCTAGGAGCACGCAGAACCCCGTCGCGAGTCTGTCACCCACTCTCATCTCAAACAACTTGTGTAACACTCCCACAGGAGTGATGGACTGGCCAGGTTTAAACATGTGGTCATCAGGCAGCAATACGGCAAGGAAACGTCTCCCTACCCAGTTTACATGAGAAACAAGAGAGCCTTGATCCTCTGCAGAAGAAGAAGAAGAAGAAGAAGAAGAACCATTGGCAGAATTGAGGCCGGCACCGATTGTTCCATTGCGTTTCTCAGACAACTGTATTCGTAAGGCTTCTCGTTCCTCACATGCTTCCTCGAATGCATGCCTCATACTCTCCAGTTCAGTCTTACACACCTCCAATTCACGCAGAGTGGCCCTGTGGGCACAGAGCAGGTTTAGATCAGATGGTGTCACTGTATCACCATCTCTCCATACTTTTGTCAGGTCTCCTTTTGCACAGTCAGTGTGTCCATCGTGCGTAGTGCTTGTCAGAACTGACGATGTTTCGGTGTAAACAGACGCAATCCTACGTTCACGCTCCTCATCCAGAGATCTCTTCAGATCCAGAACTTCATGCTTCAGCTTTTCTATAATCTGTGTGTGAGACTCGTCTTGCCATTGCTGTGATGTTGTATCCCTGTTTCTCTTCCTACACAGAGATGGACCTGTGCGTGTCAGGGGCATGATGCCAGGTTTGTCCTCGATATAGGTGGGAAACACAGGGACTTAGTATTTTTTGGTGGTCTTATGAATGGTGTCTTTTCATGTCTTTGGCAAGTCTCATTTTCTTTCTGTGACTGTTGTTTGGTGGTTTATTTTTTATTTTTTTTGTTTGTTTTGCACCATGCTGTGATTTTGTGACTGTTGTATGTCTTTTGGATGACAAATAAAAGATTTCGAAACCACAACCACCTGTGTCAAGTGCATATTTGGTTTTGTTTAGTGTGTGTTTAGAAACAGAATACACAAACGCAAAACATAACTGCTCAATGATTGTTTATTTCACATGTTTGAGATATGATACAGTGAGGTTTGATTGTATTGTCAGGATGATAACAACACATCTTTCCAGAAAGACATACACACACACACACACATACATAGCCACAAATATACATTTATATATATATGATTCCTGATAGATACAGGCACCTAACAATATATTCATATATATATATATATATATATATATATATATATATATATATATATATATATATATATATATATATTTATATATATGGTCATATATATATATATATATATAAATAAATATAAGAAAAACACATACAATCAGTAATAATGGCTAGGGTAGGCTAGGCTAGCTTTCATCATCAATGTTCTCGATTGAGTGTGGGCTGCTATGGTCACAGCAGATGGTACCTAATCCGTACTCTGGTCCAGGATGAGGCCTTTTCAGTTTCCACAGTTCATAAACGTATTTGAGGTTTTTGGCCATCAATGTGCACGTGGATTCTGTCCAGTGCTGTGATACAATCTTGTGTGGGATGTCTGTGAGACGGGCAAGTGTCATCCCTAATCTGTAATAGTCCTTCTTGGAAACATTGCTTGACACCCACAACAGACGCTGCAACTCCAGGCACCAGGAGGTGAAGGACTGGTGTTTGTTGATTACTCCTGTCATTAATCTCTTTATTCCCAGTCCCCGTGGTACAATGTTATAATCAGTTCCGCTCAGCGCCATAACAACCAGGCTCACCATACGCTTTGTCTCATCTTGCAGCACTTCGTCCTTTATGCGGACATAGAAGTGTTTTCCCATTCGGTTCAACTCTAAGAAGCGTCCGTAGCTGCTCCTTGGAACCCTGTCTTGCATGTATGCTTTACTCAACCGCTTGAAGCTACGCAGGAGCGTGTGAGGGTCTTTGCCCGAGACAGAAACATCATCCTCTGCCTTGTGTTGTTTGTACTCAGACATACAGTCTTCCAGACCAAATGTCTTCTGCCTTTTCCGAGGGTTTTCCAAATCATCAAAGTCTGTGTGCACACACTTGTCAGAGTCAGGACATAGTGTCTCAAAGATGTAAGAAACTGTCTGCGTGCTCACGCAGTTGCCATCCACAGCCAGTTTCAGACTTTGCAGTCGGTCCTCTGTGTCTAATTGCAAGAACCTGGACAAAAAGACCCTGTAGAGGGATCCCCTGATTCCGCTTAGATACAGGTACCTGGCCACACTTCCCTTCAAGTCGACTGTCCCATACTCATCCAGCAGGGTCTCAAAGTCCTGATGCTGTTTCCTAATCCCAGGTATCAGATATTCACGCTCCGCATCGATATCGCACAGCACCCTTAGCCTGTCTTCGCTTGAAGTTAGCCACCAGACGGGCGGTGCAGCACCACGATCTTTACACCTGGCAAAAAGCAGCTCAGCAAATGGAGAGGCATGCATGTCCCTGCCTTCACGATAAGTCCTGTTGTCTAACCTCAGCGTGATGCCCTCGCGAGCACTAGCCGTCATCACAGCTACCAGATCGGAGTCTCCTGTGCACACTGTGACATTGCCTTCTAGAACATTGGCCAGTTCAACAAGCAGCATGTCAGCCTCCGTGGCAGCGCAACGAAAACACGCATCACTTAACATAAGGGTTCCATGAGAATCCGGATCTGCAAAAGTTGCCACGAATGCACCCTTGAATCCTTCTGGTCGACCGATGGAACCTGCTGGGTACAACGCTACAGTCGAATCTGTAAGAGGACGGTTAGCGTTTCCAAGCTGGCCAACAAAAGTGTGACAGAGGTCAGAACACCCACGCATCTCTGAAAACCCATCGTGGAAAGATAGGATGTTGCTTTCCATCGCTACATGTGAGCGTGTGTCCAAGAGTGTATCCCGTGAGAAATCCTGCCTAGCACCAGTCACAAGAAATACCCTGTTTTTCATACCCATGTGTGCCAAGAGTAGCATCATGGTGTACTCTATGGCGGGCAGGTTGCTTTTGCAAAACGCTACGTGAGGAGAGAGTGTGCTCCTGTCTCTGACGCCTCTCACCATTGGCTTGAAGGCTTCCTCGCCGTCCTTTACTAGCACAAGATATCGGCAATCCGAATCTTCAGCGATATAACGTCTCGCCAACGTTTCGGCCATGTTCTTTACTGAGGCATGTGTGTTGCCTGGAATGTAGTCGTTCTCCCTGACACTATAAATCCACATGAGGTGGTCTACAAGAATCCAGTCCTGAGGACGGTTTGGTTTCTCAACCATTTCAAATGGTGCCAGTTCTGGATTTGCAAGCATTGCATGAATAATTCTATGTTTCAACCCCATGTCAACTCAGAAACCAGCAATGATCCCCTCACGTTCAGATGGAAAAACAGACAGAAATGGTCTAAGTGTCTGCTGCTGAAACATATGAGAGAACCAGTATATATACATATACGTACACACGCACTCACACACACTCACACACACACATGTGTCTATGGGACTGGGGAATTGGATAATAAGGGTTGCTCAATTAGGTCTCAGTGAATAAAAGTGCACTTTATATTTGTTAAAATCTTGTTTTTTATTTGTTTTGTTGTTTTTCTTTGTTTTTTTTTTTTGTTTTTTTGTCACAAAAACACATACAGGTATGTACTTTACGTTATCAATCAGGTTTACAGTAAAATAATAAAATACTATATCACTAATAATGACAATGCATCTTGTTTAAAAAGCACTTACATTTGTAAAAGCCAGATCAAAAAGTGATACAGAGGAAGAGTTTAACCAAGTAAAAGCATACACTGGCTAAATAACAAATGGTGTTAAAGTGATACACAGTAAAACACATTCAGAATCCAATACAACAGCAGTGGTAGGCTTGTATGCATTAAAAAAAAAAAAAAAAAAAAATACACCAAACAAACAAAAAACGTTTTCAAATGTTTTGCAATAGATTTGACAGACTGAGGAGTTGTCAGGTTGGCTCGGAGGCTGTTACACCACTGTGGACCAGCAGCCGGAAAAGGGTCTGTCTTCCATTGTCCTTTGCTTTGGTCTCGGGACATTGAGGGGATTACAAAAACATAAGTTTGAAACAAACAAGAACAACCAAAATAAATAAAATAAAAAAACTAATAAAAAACAAACAAACAGTAAAATACAGCTTCGGAGCCCTCTGATGACACTAATCCTACCATCATTTACAGTCTAATTATTATTATCAGTACCATTGTCAGTGTCAGTGTCATCATCTTCATCACAATTTAACGACATCCAGAAGAGCCAGGAAACGACCATCCATGCATACTGAGGGGTGTCTTCCTGTGCCTGGCACCACATCTTCTCATGACTGCTTTCATTTATACAATCAGTTAATTGCGTTAAAGGGGGGATTTTGTGCTCATAGAGCAACCAACAGGGTAGCATAACTGTGGTTCGTCTAAATCGATGAATTCTTTCTGTCATTGCCATGACCTTTGGATATCCTTGACAGATCCAATTCAGGCATTTGTTTACATAATCTATAATCACTCTGTCATCCCTGTAACTGAAACAAGCCCACCAATCACAAGCTTGGCAATCACGATCGCAGCGTACCCATTCATCGTTGTCCTGTCTTTCAGGGTTATCCACCAGCAGCTTTCTGTCACGTATCCTGTTTAACAGAGGGAAGATGTTATCCCAGAAGTATTTCTCCCTTTGTTCCCCCGTGATTAAGTCGGACCATCTTCGAATGCACATGCACTCTCCGTATGGCTCATCGCTAAGTGGACAAGGCTCTGTTGTGGGACACGGTATCCAGCCTGCATGTCCAGTGCGAAGGATTCTCTGCTGGTGGCCATCATGCTCGACGATCAGATGGGTAACATCTCGAATGTCATGATAGTACTCGCTTAGAATCGAGGCCCCGATGTTGCGAACAGTCCACAACGTATGTCCGTTCCCGGACATGCGCGAGTTGTGAGTGTAAATGACCTCCAGTTCAAACTGTGCCTTCTCGGTTCCTTTGTCACGGTTGGTTGCTGCACCTTTGACGATGCATTCGTGAACCCACGGAATGCTTAGAGCACCGTGCACAATCGCATTCGTCAGGTATGTGTCGGACCATCGACTGAACACAACCTTATCGCCATGACACGTGCGTTGTCTTAGCGTGTCCACTATATTTGTCTTCCGGTCGAGTTCCCTTTTCTGCAAAGCCCATGGAGTAAAAAACACACAAACAACCATATCTGTACTCATGACTGTCGTTTCAGTAGCACTGTCTGCCATTATGTCTGCCATTATATGTAAAGTTCTGTCTACGGGAGGTACCAGTACCTACTCATGAGCGCTGCGTTTTGTAGGTTGAGGCACAGCGTCCCTACTGCTGATGTGGGTACAAAAGGGCTGGTAACCTGTGTACAAGAGCCCACCATCTGTCTCCTGTATCCATGTTCTGCTCATGGATTGAATGGTCCTATATGTATCCCAGAATCAGGCACACGCCCGCGTACACACGTGCGCATAAATGTGTGCACACATGCACACACACACACACACACACAAAGGCAGCATTAGGATCTATTGAGTTAGTGCTGCAACCCTTTTCCTGACCACTTCTTTTTCCTTAGTAAAAAGCATATTTCTGTAACACAAGTTTGTGGGGTCTAACCACTGTAATGATTTAGAGGACCGTGTAACGGAGGCCAGTCGAGTCTCAATGCCCATGTTCAAACATGCGGGAGCCAGACAGCTTAGCACCTGGGAGCAGAAGCAGGTCAGCCACGGGAAGTGTTTGCGTAAGCTCTTGGAAATGTTGGGTCGCAAGCAACTGCGTATAGTAACTTGCCCGGTGCCCGGTCTGACTATCACCAGGTACGCCGCAGATCGTTCTGCTACGCTTGGGTAGGTGAGCGAGAACATCACCCAAGTAAGCCACAGTTGTGTGTTATAGGACCATAGGGTTGTGCGATCTAGGGCATCTGAGCATCTGGTCTTGATCTCTAGCAATGCAATGTTATTCCTAACAATGTCATAGGCCACTAGGTCCACTTCTGTGTAAAATCCCCATGTTTCACAGATTGACCTGCAGCCCTGCGTGCAGCCATTGTGATAAGTGTAAGCTCCGGACGTACTGTGCGCATCAGGTCTTGGGACTCCTGCTACTTTTAGTCCTGCGCATATGGGAGTTAGGTGCAGGGCCTCCAGTTGTTTGAGTATGAGACAGGAAACAGGTCCCACCTCCCCTAACGTCTTCTTCCCGTTGAACACATCCTTACACTGCGAGTCTACTGTCACGCCTATGCTGATGGACATTCGGCTCTGTACCCACAGCCGTCTACACGCTGCTAAGGTTATAGCGTCAGACGCAGACAGTCTCAAAAGCTCGTCCCTGAACATAAGGCTTTTGCTCGCGGGAACATTCAGGAGTCCCATGAAGTGTAGTACCCAGTCGAGCGTGCTTTCAGGGTTATCATTCAAATCTGTTACGATCCTCGCAAACAGATCCATGGCTATCATGTTGTGTCCGCGCTGGTGTTTTCTGTGGTCCTTTTTGATGTACTTCAGTGTTTGTGTGATACCTCGAACCCTATACCAACGGTGATCGCTTGTGGATCGTGCACATAATGTGCTGCCCAATCCACGGAACACGATCACAGGCTCCGGGAGCGTCATGGATATCATTCTTCTATTGTTTTGTCTTTACGTTTATTTGTTAGCACAACGTTAACCTGTATTTTTGTACATCTACGTACTACATGAATATGAAGGAATGAGTAGACTATCTTAAAATTGATCAACACAAATACGAGAACAATGTGTTTTGTTTTGTTTTGTTTTGTTTTTTAAGAAAAGAAACAAACAATAAAATAAAGAAAATAAATAACTACTTATGTAACTTCTACTATGTATGATAATACCAGTACTACATCTATGAGTACTCCTCATACTACTAGTACTACAACTACAAATTCCTCTATAAAAGACCAACAGCCATACCAGCACTACCACAACTATGAATCGCAAGAAGTCACACCTCGGAAGCCTGGAGGCACTGCTACCCACATCCACGGACCGGATGCATGCCAGGATGTCAGCTGTAACCAAGGGCGCAGTGTTGACTGCATTCCGCTTCAAAGGCAAACTGGGAGCTGCCATCGCTGTCATCACATCTTTCATCCTTGGTTTCCTTATCATTCCAAACAACATTCTATACTTCATCGACAACAAGCACGATACCAGGATTGTGAAAGTCCTAACTCCGTCGACGACCCCCACGACCAGCAGACCTGCCTATGAGAACGCATACATTCACGCGGGCATATCGCTGATCGTTCTTGGCTGTCTGGCCATGGTTGTCAGTATAGTACTCAGCTACTTTGCTGCTAAGAGCAAATGGAAAATGGACATAGCTGAAAGGTCTCATTGTGGTGCAGAGTCTAATTCCACTAGCACCAAGACTGTCCTAGCCTGCCTCATCATGATGAATGTTGAATTACTCATGGCTGTGATCACAGGCTGCATGGAGATGCTGTACCGACCTCTCATCAGTGACATGCGGAGGCTGCACAATGTGGAGTGTGCTATTGCTGTGTTAA
Source organism: Atherinomorus stipes (assembly GCA_023101725.1). Classification (NCBI taxonomy): domain Eukaryota; kingdom Metazoa; phylum Chordata; class Actinopteri; order Atheriniformes; family Atherinidae; genus Atherinomorus; species Atherinomorus stipes. The sequence goes on from JALJCO010005537.1 coordinate 89,358, forward strand.
ATATCATAATATATGTTATGTACATACCAACCATGGCCCTGACCGCTAATGTGTTAAAAGGTAAGCATGAAGGGATCCTTACGGAATGTCATAAGGATATACCGGTTGCGATCATTCCCCCGTTCCCTCCACGAGAATCCATAGGCAGGGGTACCGAGCCATACAGTTCACAATCTGGCTTTATGTGAGGAATCTGTTAAACCACCGTGACTAAAATAAATATATATATATATATGTTTGTTTTTGTTTTTTTCTTACAAGTGTTGTGTTTCATTCTACATATGGTTTTGTTTGCGTTACTGTTTATTTGTGAATGCAAGATATTCAAGACAAGAAATAGATATATTGATGTACTTCAATGTAAACAGTATGTAAAGTGATCAGGGACGGAGTAGCTTTCCACAGGCCTATAAAACACCGTACTCTCGTCATGGTCAGTTAGTGCATGTTGAGACATCCAACAATAGGTGTACTATGAGCAAGCGGGGCTCGAGTGACGAGTATTTTGATCACCACAGTAACAACGGAAGCAGTAGCTGCAGTGACACCGATAAATGTGTCAGGAGTGGACAGCACCAGCGGCATGTGCAATTCAATGAAAATATGAACCAGATATACCCGGTTTCAATGTCAGAAGAGGCCAAGGAAACTCGTTCCACGTTTTGGCTTGTGGACATACACAGATTCAGACACAGGGTGAAGGAGCTCGAGTCAATAATAGGACCGTGTTACACCCAGGAACATCGTGAGCGTGTTCAGGCTGCTCTCACTGCTGGACGAGTGTGTACTGTTGAGGAATGTGGACCTGCGCAGATAAAAGATCCAGTATAAATTAAAATCTGTATAGTCAAAGGAGAGGATGACCTGACGACTATACGGCTTAGAAAACACAGGTCATGGCTGTGCAGTACGACTGCCTTCTTGTCAAAAACAGAACACTTACGGATCATGAACAGGAAACCTTGGCCAGTGTCAACGTGCAAACCCACAGAAACATTGAGGGACATGTCATCATAGGACCCAGAGCCAGTCAGATGATCAGTCCCTTGCACGTCGAGTCAAAGCAGTACCACCACCACCTTGAGGCTTTGTTGGCTCTAATTGCATTTTACATTGATCCTAATGTCAAGGGAACATGCTCCTATCCTGTATGGCATGTGCAATACACAGCAGAGCAGGATGCACCCGAGTACCAAGAAAATCAAGGCTGAAGGATAATCTACAGGCCACCCGTGACACCACCAAAATGGGACTTTTTTTTTTAAATTTTGTTTTCTGTGACATTACGGATGTTGTTGTTTTTTTTTTTTTTGGTTTGTTTGTTTGTTTGTTTGTTTGTGATGCATGTGCAAGTGAATAAAGTGCATCTTAATACATGCTCTATTGTGAGTGTATTTTGTTGCTCTCCACACAAACAATCTGCTCTACAAGAACAAATCAGAAACATATTGTGTAGGTTTCAATATAGGTGCCTTTATTTCACATACATTTGTCTAATCGGTGGAACATCATAAACAGGTCATTTCACATACAGCTATTTCCAATAAAGAACACATTGGCACAGTAAAAAAAAAAAAAAAAAAGTACAACAGACAAACAAACATAGAAACAAAACAAAACAAAAAAGCATAAAGCAACTGTGTTCTTCCTTTTCTTTTTTTTGTCAGCCTGATGACTTTGACCAACTCCATTTATTTATTTATTTGTTTATTTATTTATTTATTTTAATTCCACACATTACACAGACCTCACAAACAGTTAGTCAGATGCACTCTTTTACGTTTCTCAACCGACCTCCGTCGGGGATGGCGTTTAAGATTTCTTTGACTGTCAGGCCTCGTACCCTTTGTTTGTGATGCATGTGCAAGTGAATAAAGTGCATCTTAATACATGCTCTATTGTGAGTGTATTTTGTTGCTCTCCACACAAACAATCTGCTCTACAAGAACAAATCAGAAACATATTGTGTAGGTTTCAATATAGGTTCCTTTATTTCACATACATTCTCTAATCGATGGAACATCATAAACAGGTCATTTCACATACAGCTATATCCAATAAAGAACACATTGGCACAGTAAAACAAAACAAAAAAAAAAGTACAACAGACAAACAAACATAGAAACAAAACAAAACAAAAAAAGCATAAAGCAACTGTGTTCTTCCTTTTCTTTTTTTTTGTCAGCCTGATGACTTTGACCAACTCCATTTATTTATTTATTTATTTTAATTCCACACATTACACAGACCTCACAAACAGTTAGTCAGATGCACTCTTTTACGTTTCTCAACCGACCTCCGTCGGGGATGGCGTTTAAGATTTCTTTGACTGTCAGGCCTCGTACCCTTTCGAGCAGCAAGGGCAGCATGCCCACTTGACTCCCGCAAAGTCCTTATCATCATTTGGAGTTTGTCTGACTCTCCCGGCCTCACATGCACAGGCTCTCCCTTTACAGACAGCATAGACACAGCGTAATCCTGCTTCAGCATCCCTACGGAGAACACGCCGGCTCCGTGTATGGCTTCGAATACTTGAATCGCATCTTTCCACTCCCAGTCCTCCTCTAATTGCGCGATATACCGCGGTGGCTTACGGTTGACTCTCAGCAGTATCTTGTCCTGGTGGTAAAGGGTTCGTGTATTGCAAAAGGAGCTCATGTTCCTCACGGGGACCCCTCTGTACTCGGTGGAGTACACACTGAGTCGAGGCCCGTGGAACGTGCCGCGTGGGCCACACTGTGATTCCTCTCTGTGTTGTTGATGAAATGCGTTTTCTGGTGCGCTGTGAGACATGGCCCTTGCAATAACTCCCCCGTAGTACACAGGTGCCGTGCACTGGAACGTTTCTCTGTTCAGCATGCACCTGGTAAATCTGAGCTCGTTCAATGGCTCGATGGCCGAAGTCGCCTCCAGGATCACGGACCGCACTGGGTCCATGCTGAAGTCTAGAGAGAAGGTCAATCTGCGCGTGTGCCGCGGGTGCTCCTGCTCGTGCGCTTGTGGCAGACTATCGTCTTCATCGTCAAAACGAAACTGTCCGAATGCATTGACCTCTCCGTCCTCGTAGTCTCCCTCCTCGTACGCAGTAACCAGGGCTTCGCCCAACTGATCCCAAAAACCAGAATGAGAAGCAGGCGCGTAAAGAGCGAGAATGTCATAAACGGCCTCGAGCGGAATGGTGACCGACCCAACCTTCTTCTGAGATCTTGTAGAGTGATGTTTGTGCTGAGCTGCACTTTGGTTGGTGGCATATCTGTATGTGCACAACTTGTAAGTCCTAGCCGTGGTCTTGCTGCTCTCACGAGCTGGTACTTCACACGCTGCACACAACACAAGCATCTGATGTGAGACGTCTCTGTTGAATCCGAGGTCTCTCTCTGGAAAGCACATGTCGTCCAAGCCAGAGATCCACAGGCTACTGTTTTTGACACCTGTCTTGAGGCGCTGCGTGTGGATCTGGGTCAGCGTGTATCCAAGCACCCTGCACGCAAAGCGACCCTGGGAATCTAACACCCTGGGACATATGTCTGGCAAGCAAGCCGCAGAACACAGCTTGTAGACGACGTTGGTCTCCAGGCAGATTTGCCCAAATGAGAGTTTATTCAGAGCTCTCAGTCGGTTCGCGTTCATTCGGTTCATGAATGTCCGCACATCGGGACAGTCGTTTTCGTCTGGGATGTCCGTCCACGGAGGGATCCACACGTCAAAGACAAAGTGACACGCTAATTTCATGGCCTCTGCAAACACCAGCTGATTGATGCAGAACGACACCCTACGGCTCTTGCTTCCAGTGCAGAGGATGTGGCTAGCGTGCAACGCTGCCACGCAAGCATCTCTGGCCCTGTCAAACCTCGCTCCGAATTGCATGATGTCTGCCTCTGCGATCATGGTAGCAGACTGGATGAGGTTCTGTCTGTACAGGCACAAGGCTGCGATGCGCTCCATCTCACGCTTCTCCACGGTGTCTTGTACCTGCACTGTGCTACGTGTCCGAGAAACAGGTGGAGGGAACTCCGAGTCCATGACTAGGCACCGATCTGCCCACGCTTCGCTTACGAAACCCAGCGTGTTTGTGTTCCACACAAAACCGCAGTTGTGCACGGCGCGGTACTTTACAGTGTCAATCTTGCCACTGTCTGCATGTTTGGTCACCACATCGCTCTCCAGTATACTGGTGTCCAGGAGATTTTTGAATGTGTTGGGGATGACATTTGACTCTTTGTCCGCGGCTCTCCTGTTCTTTTCGTGAGTGATGTGTGCATCGTCTATCATGACGACACATGCGGTTCTTTTCCTTTTGTATTTGAACGCCTGAGGGGTGAAAGACGTAAGCGTCTCTATGCATCCCTTGACCTGTCTGAACAGGTAACCCAACACATTGTTGGCATAACTCTTACCCTCTCCTGGACCTGTGACATTGAACAACATAATGCGCTCGATCGTGTACCTGGGAGCAGTGTTTGCGATTATGTAATTGAATGTT
>JALJCO010005538.1:0-10143 GCA_023101725.1 Atherinomorus stipes
AACCTCGTACCGGACCGTGGGGGTCAGGGGGGGTCTGGGACCAGGCCCAGACCTGCTGGTTTCACACCCGCGACCTGGTACCGGACCGTGGGGGTCAGGGAGGACCGGGACCAGGCCCAGACCTGCTGGTTTCACACCCGCAACCTCGTACCGGACCGTGGGGGTCAGGGCGGGACCGGGACAAGGCCCAGGCCCAGACCTACTGGTTTCACACCCGCAACCTGGTACCGGACCGTGGGGGTCAGGGCGGGACCGGGACCAGGCCCAGGCCCAGACCTGCTGGTTTCACACCCAGGACCTTGTACCGGACCGTGGGGGTCAGGGCGGGACCGGGACCAGGTCCAGACCTGCTGGTTTCACAGCCGTGACCTTGTACCGGACCGTGGGGGTCAGGGCGGGACCGGGACCAGGCCCAGACCTGCTGGTTTCACACCCGCAACCTGGTACCGGACCGTGGGGGTCAGGGCGGGACCGGGACCAGGCCCAGGCCCAGACCTGCTGGTTTCAGAGTTGTGACCTGGTACCGGACAGTGTGGGTCAGGGCGGGACCGGGACCAGGTCCAGACCTGCTGGTTTCACACCCGCAACCTCGTACCGGACCGTGGGGGTCAGGGCGGGACCGGGACAAGGCCCAGGCCCAGACCTACTGGTTTCACACCCGCAACCTCGTACCGGACCGTGGTGGTCAGGGCGGAACCGGGACCAGGCCCAGGCCCAGACCTGCTGGTTTCACACCCGCAACCTCGTACCGGACCTTGGGGGTCATGGCGGGACCGGGACCAGGTCCAGACCTGCTGGTTTCACAGCTGTGACCTGGTTCCGGACCGTGGGGGTCAGGGCGGGACAGGGACCAGGTCCAGACCTGCTGGTTTCACACCCACAACCTCGTACCCGACCGTGGGAGTCAGGGCGGGACCGGGAGCAGGCCCAGGCCCAGACCTGCTGGTTTCACACTCGCGACCTCGTACCGGACCGTGGGGGTCAGGGCGGGACCGGGACCAGGTCCAGACCTGCTGGTTTCACACCCGCGACCTCGTATCCGGACCGTGGGGGTCAGGGCGGGACCAGGACCAGGTCCAGACCTGCTGGTTTCACAGCCGTGACCATGATCCGGACCGTGGGGGTCAGGGCGGGACCAGGACCACGCCCAGACCTGCTGGTTTCGCACCCGCAACCTCATACCGGACCGTGGGGGTCAGGGCGGGACCGGGACCAGGCCCAGGACGAGACCTGCTGGTTTCACACCCGCAACCTTGTATCGGACCGTGGGGGTCAGGGAGGGACCGAGACCAGGCCCAGACCTGCTAGTTTCACACCCGCAACCGGGTACCGGACCGTGGGGGTCAGGGCGGGACCGGGACCAGGCCCAGACCTGCTGGTTTCACAGCCGTGACCTGGTACCGGACCGTGGGGGTCAGGGCGGGACCGGGACCAGGCCCAGGCCCAGGACTAGGCCCAGACCTGCTGGTTTCACAGCCTTGACCTAGTACCGGTTCGTGGGGGTCAGGGCGGGACCGGGACCAGGCCCAGGCCCAGACCTGCTGGTTTCACACCCGCGACCTCGTACCGGACCGTGGGGGTCAGGGCGGGACCGGGACCAGGCCCAGGCCCAGACCTGCTGGTTTCACAGCCGCGACCTTGTTCCGGACCGTGGGGGTCAGGGCGGGACCGGGACCAGGCCCAGACCTGCTGGTTTCACACCCGCAACCTCGTACCGGACCGTGGGGGTCAGGGCGGGACCGGGACCAGGCCCAGGCCCAGACCTGCTGGTTTCACACCCGCAACCTCGTACCGGACCGTGGGGGTCAGGGGGACCGGGACCAGGACCAGGCCCAGACCTGCTGGTTTCACACCCGCAACCTCGTACCGGACCGTGGGGGTCAGGGCGGGACCGGGACCAGGCCCAGACCTGCTGGTTTCACACCCGCAACCTCGTACCGGACCGTGGGGGTCAGGGCGGGACCGGGACCAGGCCCAGGCCCAGACCTGCTGGTTTCACACCCGCGACCTTGTACCGGACCGTGGGGGTCAGGGCGGGACCGGGACCAGGTCCAGACCTGCTGGTTTCACAGCCGTGACCTGGTACCGGACCGTGGGGGTCAGGGCGGGACCGGGACCAGGTCCAGACCTGCTGGTTTCACACCCGCAACCTCGTACCGGACCGTGGGGGTCAGGGCGGGACCGGGACCAGGTCCAGACCTGCTGGTTTCACACCCGCGACCTGGTACCGGACCGTGGGGGTCAGGGCGGGACCGGGACCAGGCCCAGGCCCAGGCCCAGGCCCAGACCTGCTGGTTTCACACCCGCAACCTGGTACCGGACCGTGGGGGTCAGGGCGGGACCGGGACCAGGCCCAGGCCCAGACCTGCTGGTTTCACAGCCGTGACCTGGTACCGGACCGTGGGGGTCAGGGCGGGACCGGGACCAGGCCCAGACCTGCTGGTTTCACACCCGCAACCTCGTACCGGACCGTGGGGGTCAGGGCGGGACCGGGACAAGGCCCAGGCCCAGACCTGCTGGTTTCACACCCGCAACCTCGTACCGGACCGTGGGGGTCAGGGCGGGACCGGGACCAGGCCCAGGCCCAGACCTGCTGGTTTCACACCCGCAACCTCGTACCGGACCGTGGGGGTCAGGGCGGGACCGGGACCAGGCCCAGACCTGCTGGTTTCACAGCCGCGACCTGGTACCGGACCGTGGGGGTCAGGGCGGGACCGGGACCAGGTCCAGACCTGCTGGTTTCACACCCGCAACCTCGTACCGGACCGTGGGGGTCAGGGCGGGACCGGGACAGGCCCAGGCCCAGACCTGCTGGTTTCACACCCGCGACCTGGTACCGGACCGTGGGGGTCAGGGCGGGACCGGGACCAGGTCCAGACCTGCTGGTTTCACACCCGCGACCTCGTACCGGACCGTGGGGGTCAGGGCGGGACCGGGACCAGGTCCAGACCTGCTGGTTTCACAGCCGTGACCTGGTTCCGGACCGTGGGGGTCAGGGCGGGACCGGGACCAGGCCCAGACCTGCTGGTTTCACACCCGCAACCTGGTACCGGACCGTGGGGGTCAGGGCGGGACCGGGACCAGGCCCAGGCCCAGACCTGCTGGTTTCACACCCGCAACCTCGTACCGGACCGTGGGGGTCAGGGCGGGACCGGGACCAGGCCCAGACCTGCTGGTTTCACACCCGCAACCTGGTACCGGACCGTGGGGGTCAGGGCGGGACCGGGACCAGGCCCAGACCTGCTGGTTTCACAGCCGTGACCTGGTACCGGACCGTGGGGGTCAGGGCGGGACCGGGACCAGGCCCAGACCTGCTGGTTTCACAGCCGTGACCTGGTACCGGACCGTGGGGGTCAGGGCGGGACCGGGACCAGGCCCAGGCCCAGACCTGCTGGTTTCACACCCGCGACCTCGTACCGGACCGTGGGGGTCAGGGCGGGACCGGGACCCAGGCCCAGACCTGCTGGTTTCACACCCGCAACCTGGTACCGGACCGTGGGGGTCAGGGCGGGACCGGGACCAGGCCCGGCCCAGACCTGCTGGTTTCACACCCGTGACCTGGTACCGGACCGTGGGGGTCAGGGCGGGACCGGGACCAGGTCCAGACCTGCTGGTTTCACACCCGCAACCTGGTACCGGACCGTGGGGGTCAGGGCGGGACCGGGACCAGGCCCAGACCTGCTGGTTTCACACCCGCGACCTGGTACCGGACCGTGGGGGTCAGGGGGGACCGGGACCAGGCCCAGACCTGCTGGTTTCACACCCGCAGCCTGGTACCGGACCGTGGGGGTCAGGGCGGGACCGGGACCAGGCCCAGACCTGCTGGTTTCACACCCGCAACCTGGTACCGGACCGTGGGGGTCAGGGGGGACCGGGACCAGGACCAGGCCCAGACCTGCTGGTTTCACACCCGCGACCTCGTACCGGACCGTGGGGGTCAGGGCGGGACCGGGACCAGGTCCAGACCTGCTGGTTTCACACCCGTGACCTGGTACCGGACCGTGGGGGTCAGGGCGGGACCGGGACAGGCCCAGGCCCAGACCTGCTGGTTTCACAGCCGCGACCTGGTACCGGACCGTGGGGGTCAGGGCGGGACCGGGACCAGGTCCAGACCTGCTGGTTTCACACCCGCAACCTGGTACCGGACCGTGGGGGTCAGGGCGGGACCGGGACCAGGCCCAGACCTGCTGGTTTCACACCCGCGACCTGGTACCGGACCGTGGGGGTCAGGGCGGGACCGGGACCAGGCCCAGACCTGCTGGTTTCACAGCCGCGACCTGGTACCGGACCGTGGGGGTCAGGGCGGGACCGGGACCAGGCCCAGACCTGCTGGTTTCACACCCGCGACCTGGTACCGGACCGTGGGGGTCAGGGCGGGACCAGGACCAGGCCCAGACCTGCTGGTTTCACACCCGCAACCTGGTACCGGACCGTGGGGGTCAGGGCGGGACCGGGACCAGGCCCAGACCTGCTGGTTTCACACCCGCAGCCTGGTACCGGACCGTGGGGGTCAGGGCGGGACCGGGACCAGGCCCAGACCTGCTGCTGGTTTCACACCCGCGACCTGGTACCGGACCGTGGGGGTCAGGGCGGGACCGGGACCAGGCCCAGACCTGCTGGTTTCATGCCCGCGACCTGGTACCGGACCGTGGGGGTCAGGGCGGGACCGGGACCAGGCCCAGGCCCAGACCTGCTGGTTTCACACCCGCGACCTGGTTCCGGACCGTGGGGGTCAGGGCAGGACCGGGACCAGGCCCAGACCTGCTGGTTTCACACCCGCAACCTGGTACCGGACCGTGGGGGTCAGGGCGGGACCGGGACCAGGCCCAGACCTGCTGGTTTCACAGCCGCAACCTGGTACCGGACCGTGGGGGTCAGGGGCGGGACCGGGACCAGGCCCAGACCTGCTGGTTTCACACCCGCAACCTGGTACCGGACCGTGGGGGTCAGGGCGGGACCGGGACCAGGCCCAGGCCCAGACCTGCTGGTTTCACACCCGCAACCTGGTACCGGACCGTGGGGGTCAGGGCGGGACCGGGACCAGGCCCAGACCTGCTGGTTTCACACCCGTGACCTGGTACCGGACCGTGGGGGTCAGGGCGGGACCGGGACCAGGCCCAGACCTGCTGGTTTCACAGCCGCGACCTGGTACCGGACCGTGGGGGTCAGGGCGGGACCGGGACCAGGCCCAGACCTGCTGGTTTCACACCCGCAACCTGGTACCGGACCGTGGGGGTCAGGGCGGGGACCGGGACCAGGCCCAGACCTGCTGGTTTCACACCCGCAACCTGGTACCGGACCGTGGGGGTCAGGGCGCCGGGACCGGGCCCAGGCCCAGACCTGCTGGTTTCACAGCCGTGACCTGGTACCGGACCGTGGGGGTCAGGGCGGGACCGGGACCAGGTCCAGACCTGCTGGTTTCACACCCGCAACCTGGTACCGGACCGTGGGGGTCAGGGGCCGGGACCGGGACCAGGCCCAGACCTGCTGGTTTCACACCCGCGACCTGGTACCGGACCGTGGGGGTCAGGGCGGGACCGGGACCAGGCCCAGACCTGCTGGTTTCACAGCCGCACCTGGTACCGGACCGTGGGGGTCAGGGCGGGACCGGGACCAGGCCCAGACCTGCTGGTTTCACACCCGCGACCTGGTACCGGACCGTGGGGGTCAGGGCGGGACCGGGACCAGGCCCAGGCCCACCCTGCTGGTTTCACACCCGCGACCTGGTACCGGACCGTGGGGGTCAGGGGGCGGGACCGGGACCAGGCCCAGACCTGCTGGTTTCACACCCGCAACCTCGTACCGGACCGTGGGGGTCAGGGCGGGACCGGGACCAGGCCCAGGCCCAGACCTGCTGGTTTCACAGCCGTGACCTGGTACCGGACCGTGGGGGTCAGGGCGGGACCGGGACCAGGCCCAGACCTGCTGGTTTCACAGCCGTGACCTGGTACCGGACCGTGGGGGTCAGGGCGGGACCGGGACCAGGCCCAGGCCCAGACCTGCTGGTTTCACAGCCGTGACCTGGTACCGGACCGTGGGGGTCAGGGCGGGACCGGGACCAGGTCCAGACCTGCTGGTTTCACAGCCGCAACCTCGTACCGGACCGTGGGGGTCAGGGGAGGACCGGGACCAGGCCCAGACCTGCTGGTTTCACACCCGCGACCTGGTACCGGACCGTGGGGGTCAGGGGGGACCGGGACCGGGACCAGGCCCAGACCTGCTGGTTTCACACCCGCAGCCTGGTACCGGACCGTGGGGGTCAGGGCGGGACCGGGACCAGGCCCAGACCTGCTGGTTTCACACCCGCAACCTGGTACCGGACCGTGGGGGTCAGGGCGGGACCGGGACCAGGCCCAGTCCCAGACCTGCTGGTTTCACACCTACGACCTCTTACCGGACCGTGGGGGTCAGGGCGGGACTCGGACCAGGTCCAGACCTGCTAGTTTCACACCCGCAACCTCGTACTGGACCGTTGGGGTTAGGGGAGGACTGGGACCAAGCCCAGACCTGCTGGTTTCACACCCGCGCCCTAGAACCGGACCGTGGGGGTCAGGGGAGGACCGGGACCAGGCCCAGGCCCAGAACTGCTGGTTTCACAGTCGTGACCTGGTACCTGACAGTGGGGGTCAGGGCGGGACCGGGACCAGGTCCAGACCTGCTGGTTTCACACCTGCAACCTCGTACCGGACCGTGGGGGTCAGGGCGGGACAGGGACAAGGCCCAGGCCCAGACCTGCTGGTTTCACACCCGCAGCCTGGTACCGGACCGTGGGGGTCAGGGCGGGACCGGGACCAGGCCCAGACCTGCTGGTTTCACACCCGCAACCTCGTACCGGACCGTGGGGGTCAGGGCGGGACCGGGCCCAGGCCCAGGCCCAGACCTGCTGGTTTCACAGCCGTGACCTGGTACCGGACCGTGGGGGTCAGGGGGGGACCGGGACCAGGCCCAGACCTGCTGGTTTCACACCCGCGACCTGGTACCGGACCGTGGGGGTCAGGGCGGGACTGGGACCAGGCCCAGACCTGCTGGTTTCACAGCCGTGACCTGGTACCGGACCGTGGGGGTCAGGGTAGGACCGGGACCAGGCCCAGACCTGCTGGTTTCACACCCGCGACCTGGTACCGGACCGTGGGGGTCAGGGGGAGGACCGGGACCAGGCCCAGACCTGCTGGTTTCACACCCGCAGCCTGGTACCGGACCGTGGGGGTCAGGGCGGGACCGGGACCAGGCCCAGACCTGCTGGTTTCACACCCGCAAGCCTGGTACCGGACCGTGGGGGTCAGGGCGGGACCGGGACCAGGCCCAGGCCCAGACCTGCTGGTTTCACACCCGCGACCTGGTACCGGACCGTGGGGGTCAGGGCGGGACCGGGACCAGGTCCAGACCTGCTGGTTTCACACCCGCAACCTCGTACCGGACCGTGGGGGTCAGGGCGGGACCGGGACCAGGCCCAGGCCCAGACCTGCTGGTTTCACAGCCGTGACCTGGTACCGGACCGTGGGGGTCAGGGCGGGACCGGGACCAGGTCCAGACCTGCTGGTTTCACACCCGCAACCTCGTACCGGACCGTGGGGGTCAGGGCGGGACCGGGCCCAGGCCCAGACCTGCTGGTTTCACACCCGCCACCTCGTACCGGACCGTGGGGGTCAGGGCGGGACCGGGACCAGGCCCAGACCTGCTGGTTTCACAGCCGTGACCTGGTACCGGACCGTGGGGGTCAGGGCGGGACCGGGACCAGGCCCAGACCTGCTGGTTTCACAGCCGTGACCTGGTACCGGACCGTGGGGGTCAGGGCGGGACCGGGAGCCAGGTCCAGACCTGCTGGTTTCACACCCGCGACCTCGTACCGGACCGTGGGGGTCAGGGCGGGACCGGGACCAGGCCCAGGCCCAGACCTGCTGGTTTCACACCCGCAACCTGGTACCGGACCGTGGGGGTCAGGGCGGGACCGGGACCAGGCCCAGACCTGCTGGTTTCACACCCGCAACCTGGTACCGGACCGTGGGGGTCAGGGCGGGACCGGGACCAGGCCCAGGCCCAGACCTGCTGGTTTCACAGCCGTGACCTGGTACCGGACCGTGGGGGTCAGGGCGGGACCGGGACCAGGCCCAGGCCCAGACCTGCTGGTTTCACAGCCGTGACCTGGTACCGGACCGTGGGGGTCAGGGCGGGACCGGGACCAGGTCCAGACCTGCTGGTTTCACACCCGCAACCTCGTACCGGACCGTGGGGGTCAGGGCGGGACCGGGACCAGGTCCAGACCTGCTGGTTTCACACCCGCAACCTGGTACCGGACCGTGGGGGTCAGGGCGGGACCGGGACCAGGCCCAGACCTGCTGGTTTCACAGCCGTGACCTGGTACCGGACCGTGGGGGTCAGGGCGGGACCGGGACCAGGTCCAGACCTGCTGGTTTCACACCCGCGACCTGGTACCGGACCGTGGGGGTCAGGGCGGGACCGGGACCAGGCCCAGACCTGCTGGTTTCACACCCGTGACCTGGTACCGGTCCGTGGGGGTCAGGGCGGGACCGGGACCAGGCCCACGCCCAGACCTGCTGGTTTCACACTCAAGTCACAAAGGCACGGTTAACACGCTCCTGTGTTGAAAACGCCCCGTTAAGCGTTTCTCGCCGAGATATTGCGATTGGGGAAGTTTCGCTCCTGCTTCCCAGGAACGACCCCGGAGCTGCTTCCAACCCTTTTGCCCTTCTTATTTTGGACACTAGCTACCAGCTACATTTGGAATTTTCAAGATCGGATGTTCAGAAAGAAAGTTATGAGCTCTGCTTTTTCACCGGCTCTCGCGCAGAAACTTGTCCGCTTTACGGGTGCTCACAAGCGGCCTGAGTGTTGCAAGTCACACCGCGTCTCCTACGGTTGCAAAAAGCAACAGAGGCCAAACTTTTTGCAGGTTTCTAATAGTGTCTGAGTCCCAGACATGAATTCATCCTCACTCAAGTCACTCAGGCACGGTTAACACGCTCCTGTGTTGAAAACGCCCCGTTAAGCGTTTCTCGCCGAGATATTGCGATTGGGGAAGTTTCGCTCCTGCTTCCCAGGAACGACCCCGGAGCTGCTTCCAACCCTTTTGCCCTTCTTATTTTGGACACTAGCTACCAGCTACATTTGGAATTTTCAAGATCGGATGTTCAGAAAGAAAGTTATGAGCTCTGCTTTTTCACCGGCTCTCGCGCAGAAACTTGTCCGCTTTACGGGTGCTCACAAGCGGCCTGAGTGTTGCAAGTCACACCGCGTCTCCTACGGTTGCAAAAAGCAACAGAGGCCAAACTTTTTGCAGGTTTCTAATAGTGTCTGAGTCCCAGACATGAATTCATCCTCACTCAAGTCACTAAGGCACGGTTAACACGCTCCTGTGTTGAAAACGCCCCGTTAAGCGTTTCTCGCCGAGATATTGCGATTGGGGAAGTTTCGCTCCTGCTTCCCAGGAACGACCCCGGAGCTGCTTCCAACCCTTTTGCCCTTCTTATTTTGGACACTAGCTACCAGCTACATTTGGAATTTTCAAGATCGGATGTTCAGAAAGAAAGTTATGAGCTCTGCTTTTTCACCGGCTCTCGCGCAGAAACTTGTCCGCTTTACGGGTGCTCACAAGCGGCCTGAGTGTTGCAAGTCACACCGCGTCTCCTACGGTTGCAAAAAGCAACAGAGGCCAAACTTTTTGCAGGTTTCTAATAGTGTCTGAGTCCCAGACATGAATTCATCCTCACTCAAGTCACAAAGGCACGGTTAACACGCTCCTGTGTTGAAAATGCCCCGTTAAGCGTTTCTCGCCGAGATATTGCGATTGGGGAAGTTTCGCTCCTGCTTCCCAGGAACGAGCCCGGAGCTGCTTCCAACCCTTTTGCCCTTCTTATTTTGGACACTAGCTACCAGCTACATTTGGAATTTTCAAGATCGGATGTTCAGAAAGAAAGTTATGAGCTCTGCTTTTTCACCGGCTCTCGCGCAGAAACTTGTCCGCTTTACGGGTGCTCACAAGCGGCCTGAGTGTTGCAAGTCACACCGCGTCTCCTACGGTTGCAAAAAGCAACAGAGGCCCAACTTTTTGCAGGTTTCTAATAGTGTCTGAGTCCCAGACATGAATTCATCCTCACTCAAGTCACTCAGGCACGGTTAACACGC
>JALJCO010005539.1:0-72500 GCA_023101725.1 Atherinomorus stipes
CGCGAGCTGATTTTTAGTGTTGCTGCTTCTCATTTAAGAGAAAACATCTTCAAACAAGAACAACTAAGCAGGATTTCCAGAAGTGATGTCAGAGGTGAACATCTAACAGCCTGAAACAGCGGCTGGGGGGGGGGGAGCAGGTAGGCTCGTACTCAGATCATGAGTTCAAGCCCCAGGTCATCCAAACCAAACAGACTCTTGGTATAAGAAGCCTTCACCAAACTTCATTCAGGTACGTGAGTGTTGTGCTGCCAGATAAAAAAGCTTCTTTTTTTTTTTTTTTTTTTTTAGCAATTCTCAAATTTAAAAAAATCATCTTGTTTTAAGATTTATTTTTACTTTAAAATGAGAAAGAACACTCAGAAGAAGCATCACCAGACTAGTTTTGGGGGATTTTTCACTAAATGAGGGACTTGAAATGAGTTTTTATACCATGTTTAAAGATATTTCTCCCTGTCTACAGTCTCCATGTTTTTTCTTATTTCAAGAAGTCTTACTGAGTGTAACTAAGTTCCTGCATGGACGGATAATTTACCGTGATTATAGTCTGATTCTTCTCAGTTTCAGTGTTTTTTTTAACTGGTATAAAGACCACTGAATTTTGCAGCGTAATAAGCACCTGGACATCCGTGTAATTCCGCTTAAAGACAGGCTTCCTGGATCCTGTCCAGAGGCTTTGGTGTGATGTGAGCGCAGAGATAATCTGCAGATTCAGTCCAGCTGTGGCAGTGCTGACCTAAATCTGAGTCAGGATAGAGGAGCGGGGCTGCAGTTTGCCCGTCCTCGTCCTCGTCCTCGTCCTGGTTCGTTCCCGTCTCTGCGCGCAGGTCAACGGGCAGCTCGGCGTCCTGCTTATGGAGGGGGGGGGGGTCTTCCATAAGCGTCCTAACTGGGATGACCTGCTGTTGGCCGAGATGCCGATGAGGACAGTCAGATATGAGCCGACTGCTCCGGAGTCGGGCTGGGCGATACGGACCAAATATCATATCACCATATATTTATTCTAGATGAGGATATACAATATATCCCGGTATTTTTACCCTTATTGGTCTGAAAGCTTCATTTCATATCAATCAGCTGTTTTTAGTATTGAAACATGTTTACTGTAAAGGTATCGCTCCACTGCAGTGATGGAACTGACAAACACTGAAATGAAATGTTTGTTTAATCAAAAACGTGGTATCGATCTATTTTATTACTGAAATCTCGCGAGATATCATCGTTTTGTTATGAAATCTCACGGTATTTCGTGAAGTCTCATGAGATTTCATAACAAAATGATATCTCGCGAGATTTCATTAGTAAAATAGATCGATCCCGCGTTTTTAAATATAGATATGGCATCGGCATATGAAAGTATTGCGATATTTCAGTGTATCGATATTCTTTCCCAACCTTATGTAATAATCAGGCGACCTCTTTGTTGTCAGTCGAGGTGCAGCCCGGTCTTTACAAAAAAAATAAAGCAAAACAATTGCACAACTAATACCGTAGTATAACGATATGTTTAAATATCATATCTCTCTCATGTAAATATCATATCGCGATATCATATCAGTATATCATACCGGAGTATAAGGAGGATCAGTGCTGATGTTTTCCAGTTAGAGTGTGACCTCGCTGTGAAGACGGCATGAAGGACCAAATGTTTTCATCACTGCTTTACAAAGTCATGTAAGGAACAAAGTAACGGGAAGTAACGGGAAGTAACAGGAGGGGGATGCACACACACGAATGACTGCGTAACACGGTCACGAGCCAGTCCCGCCACTGAGCTGCTGCAGTCTGAAGACATGTGAGAAGAAAAGTGTTTCAGCGTGGAATGGCGGGCGGGGTCTGACTACGTCCATGTCGTACTTCACTCCTGCCTCTTTGGCTTCATTCTCTCATGTTCACAGATGTCTCCTTCAGTCCCGGGACTGCTTCTTATTCTGCAGCTTTTTTTTATTGTTTTAAAACTTTTTTATTCTTCTTATTTTGTCTTTTGTCCTGAGAAGTGCCCGTGAGCGGTTATGCTGATATCTTCTTTTTCTCAGAGATCCTCCTTTCTGTCCGACATGCAGGTAAACGTGCTGCCTTACAGTAACAGTCTGGCTCAGTGAATGCAACAATCTGCCCTTCTGCTGCCGGTTTTATTCCTCAGACTTCATCTCTCCAGTTCTACGAGCCTCCAAACCTACTGAAGCTGACAGGATGAGTGAAGTCTGCATGGCCGCTCACGTCTGTGTGTGACAACAGCTGCATGCTTCCAAACGCTGGCATAAATGGGCAGTGACCCAGATGACACGATTTCCCTCCGTTCTCTGTTGCATGTGGAAAAATAGCCGATTAAAGTAAAACTTTGTGGTTGGTCAGGTTTCTGAGCCCATGCAGGTAAAAGGTGAGCGCATGAACCAGGTAGAGGAGTCTGGAACGGATCTGGAGGCTGGGCTAGTCTTTACATGACGATGTACCGCCCTGCCAGAATACCTGCAGGACTTCCTTCTTTGGCCCGTTCAGAGAGAAGAGTCAGCTGAAAGCTGTAGAGGGATTTTACCAACAGTACTTTAACTCATCACAGCTCAAACATGAGACGTGATGACAACCAAAAAATAAGCAAAAGCAAACAACAGCTGACCGTTGGTGCACGAGTCATCAATAAAAAGGTTGGTTTGAAATAAAGCCAAACTAGGGATGGGCGTATCGATACTCTGGAGTCAATACTTCGATAACAGCCAGACAAAATATCGGAATCGATACTTTTTTTTGAGAATGGCGATGCCACTGTACAAAACATGCAATTTGTTTTCAGTAGAGGATTATCACGCTTACCGGAACTTCCCGGTACTTGGGCACTTCCTCTTCCGGGCCGTTTTACCAACAGCCGTTCCTGCTCTGTTATACTGTTTAAATCAGATAAACTCCAAACATACTTAAGTTTTCATTCCAGACTGAAGTGATACTGGATCAAAAGCTGGATCAAAGCGATCGATTCACCGCGGTGAAGGGACGAACTTTATAATAAAACACACGTTTGTTTGTCGCCGGTGGGGCACAACACCGGCACTTCACAGCATGCTAGCATTAGCCAGCTAGCGTTTACTGACGTGCTTAACATTGTGCATCTTAAAACACACAAACATCTGAAAATCTGGTCTGTACCCCCCCATTTCCAGTGGAACAACTGGGGACTGCCAAGAAAGGAGACGCTTTCAGATGCTTGTGTGTTTTCAGCCGCACAAAGTTAGGCACGTCATCAAGCTGGCTAATGCTAACCTGCTAACACGACTGTATAGTCTGCCGGCTAGAAACAAACGTGTGTCGTTTTATTATAAAGTTTGGTCCTTCACCGCGGCGAATCGGTCGTTTTGATCCACTTCTTCCTCAGCATCACTTCAGTCTGGAATGAAAACTTGGCATTGGCGTTTGTCCGATTTACAAAGTTTAACAGAGTAGTAGCTGGCAGACAAATGTTAGCATGCTAGCATTAGCCCGCTTGATGATGTGCCTAACTTTGTGCGGCTGAAAACACACAAGCATCTGAAAGTGTCTCCTTTCTTGGCAGTCCCCGTTGTTTCACTGGAAACGGGGGGTACAGACCCGATTTTCAGATGTTTGTGTGTTTTTGAAGACGCACAAAGCACGTCAGTAAACGCTAGCTGGCTAATGCTAGCATGCCGGTGTTGTGCCCCACCGGCTACAAACAAACATGCTACGTTGTTTTATTATAAAGGTCGGCCCTTCACTCTAGAGAATCGCTTTGATCCACTTCTTCCTTAGTATCACTTCAGTCTGGAATCCGTGAAAATTTAAGTAGGGTTGGCGTTTATTCACCTTATTTACGAAGTAAAGCAGGGACATTGAACTGGGCCGGAAGTGGGCCCTCTAAGTGTTTCAAAATGGAAGTTCGGAACACGGAAGCGTGATAATCCCCCATTCTGAGAGTTTAGGGCAATGAAATGATAGAAGCAGCCAGATTCTAGCTTCAGTATCACATGATGGTGGTAGCCTATCAGATTCTAGCTTCTGTATCACATGATGGAGGTAGCCTATCAGATTCTAGCTTCTGTATCACATGATGGAGGTAGCCTATCAGATTCTAGCTTCGGTATGACATGATGGTGGTAGCCTATCAGATTCTAGCTTCGGTATCACATGATGGTGGTAGCCTATCAGATTCTAGTTTCTGTGTCACATGATGGTGGTAGCCTATCAGATTCTAGCTTCTGTATCACATGATGGAGGTAGCCTATCAGATTCTAGTTTCTGTATCACATGATGGTGGTAGCCTATCAGATTCTAGCTTCGGTATCACATGATGGTGGTAGCCTATCAGATTCTAGTTTCTACATCACATGATGGTGGTAGCCTATCAGATTCTAGTTTCTACATCACATGATGGTGGTAGCTTATCAGATTCTAGCTTCTACATCACATGATGGTGGTAGCCTATCAGATTCTAGTTTCTACATCACATGATGGTGGTAGCTTATCAGATTCTAGCTTCTACATCACATGATGGTGGTAGCCTTTCAGATTCTAGCTTCTGTGTCACATGATGGTGGTAGCCTATCAGATTCTAGCTTCTGTACCACATTATGGTGGTAGCCTTTCAGATTCTAGCTTCTACATCACATGATGGTGGTAGCCTATCAGATTCTAGCTTCTGTATCACATGATGGTGGTAGCCTATCAGATTCTAGCTTCTGTACCACATTATGGTGGTAGCCTTTCAGATTCTAGCATTATGTGTCACATGATGGTGGTAGCCTTTCAGATTCTAGCTTCTGTGTCACATGATGGTGGTAGCCTATCAGATTCTAGCTTCTGTACCACATTATGGTGGTAGCCTTTCAGATTCTAGCTTCTACATCACATGATGGTGGTAGCCTATCAGATTCTAGCTTCTGTATCACATGATGGTGGTAGCCTTTCAGATTCTAGCTTCTGTGTCACATGATGGTGGTAGCCTTTCAGATTCTAGCATTATGTGTCACATGATGGTGGTAGCCTATCAGATTCTAGCTTCTGTATCACATGATGGTGGTAGCCTATCAGATTCTAGCTTCTGTGTCACATGATGGTGGTAGCCTATCAGATTCTAGCTTCTTTATCACATGATGGTGGTAGCCTATCAGATTCTAGCTTCTGTATCACATGATGGTGGTAGCCTATCAGATTCTAGCTTCTGTGTCACATGATGGTGGTAGCCTATCAGATTCTAGCTTCTGTACCACATGATGGTGGTAGCCTATCAGATTCTAGCTTCTGTGTCACATGATGGTGGTAGCCTATCAGATTCTAGCTTCTGTGTCACATGATGGTGGTAGCCTATCAGATTCTAGCTTCTGTGTCACATGATGGTGGTAGCCTATCAGATTCTATCTTCTGTGTCACATGATGGTGGTAGCCTATCAGATTCTAGCTTCTGTGTCACATGATGGTGGTAGCCTATCAGACGTCATATTGATGCTGCTTCTGTTGGTGATGATGTTGTTTTTCAGTGCTCTCATGCAGGTTTTTGAACATTATGTTTTGGTAAATTTATAATAATACTATTACATTTTATATTTGAACATTTTTCACTGAATAAATGTGAATAATCTTTACCTTTTTCTTAGTTTTTTAAAATTTGATAATTATATGAAGTTTTTAATCTCAATTTTGTTTAATTTCTTCATCAATATGATCCATTATTATTTTCAAATATTTTTTTATTCTTAGTACATTTGTTCTCACGTTTGATTTATATTTAATATTGAACTTGCGATTAAAGCAAACTGTACAAACATGTGGTTTTCTTTAAAGGGACCAAAAGTATCGGTATCAATATGAGTATCTATAAAAAAGTACCATAAACTACTGGTATCTTATTGACATGAAAAATTTCGGTATCACCCATACCTAAGCCCAAACTGGACGTGACATCAGTCACCGTGGAAACGGGGTTAAAAACCTTGTCTGTTGGAGAAATGATCAGCAGCTCTAAAGTGGACAGTGCTGTTCTCATGATGATGATGATGATGATGAAGCTGTTCTCATGATGATGATGATGATGATGAAGCTGTTCTCATGATGATGATGATGCATTCATAGAACTGTTGTGAGAGTGTGAACTGTGTTCAGTTTGAATGCTGAAGCTTGGTAGAGTTTCTCCCTCATGTTGCTATGCTGCATGTTAGCATTGCTGCTTGCTAGCAGCTAGGTCTGCCTTTCTTTAGGTGTAGGAAATCTTCCTCTCTGTCAGATGAGGTGGGGTCCGGGTGTTGTAGTTTTCCGGTGAGTCAGCAGCTGCAGGACGTGTATCGGCCTGATGGAGGCAGCAGTCGTCCGTGCTGTGGACCTCTGGAGGGAAACGATCATGCTGTAGGAATGTCAACATGTAAAGACAGAGACCGGAGCTCTGCAGAGGAGACTCGGCTCTGCTGAAACCATCTTATTCAGTCTGTTTGCAGGTTTTTGGAAGAGAATTCTACTTTTTGATCCAACACTCATTCATAGATCCCTGATCCATTCAGGACAATGAGGATTGATTTTTTTTTTTTCATGTCTAATGTAGTCTGTTTCTGTTCGGAGACAACAGTGGAAGCAGCTGGATAAAGACTGGTGGAATATTCAGCGCTTTACTGCCATGTATTCGGTATAAAACGGTATTAGGTTGCATTACTGAATACATCGGGATAGAATTCTCTGTGGAGCCGGCCAGATGTAATGCTACTGGGGCGGTTTGGAAATCAGCCTGGAACTCCTGAAAAGATGGAAAGATGTGGTTTTCAGAGGAAGGAGAGGGTCTACAAAAACTTCATTTATTTCTTTTAATGGGAAATTAAGGTTGAATAAGCTTCAGCCTTTAGGCCCTAAACATCCTGATTTCCCAGATTTACCCAACTTCAGAGTATCACCCTGACTATGTATCGGCGTAGTACTCCCCGTTGCAGTAAAGTATCTTCAAGACTAACGTGTCTCGTTCTAAGACCAGGTACTAAACCTCAGTAAGAAAAGTCAGGCTAAACCTAGGACTAGTATTACTTTAGCCATTCCTAGGACTACTTTAGTGGTTCCTTGAACTATTTTAGTCATTCCAGGGATTACTATGCTAGTTCCTAGGATTACTTTACTCATTTGTAGGATTATTCTACTCATTCCTAGAATTACTCTCCTCTCTCCTAGGATTACTACACTTGTTTCTCGGATTACTTTACTCATTTTTAGGATTACTACACTCGTTCCTAGGATTACTTTGCTCTTTTCTAGGACTACGACACTTGTTCCTAGGATTACTCATTTGTAGGATTATTCTACTCATTCCTAGAATTACTTTACTCATTTCTAGGATTACTAAACTCATTACTAGGATTACTGTGCTCATTCGTAGCATTATTTTACTCATTCCTTGGACTACTTTACTGGTTCCTAAAACTACTTTAGTCATTCCTAGGTTATCTTTATGTATTCCTAGTATTACTTTACTCATTCCTAGGACATCTTTACTCATTCCTAGGACATCTTTACTCATTCCTAGGACTACTTTACTCATTCGTAGGACATCTTTACTTATTCCTAGTATTACTTTACTCATTCCTAGGACAGATTTACTTATTCTTAGTAAAACGGATAATCTCCATTTTGTCCTGATTAAGATGCAAAATGTTCAGATACAAGTTTGCAACGCTAGGGACACACTGCATGCGCAAGTGCGCCGAGGCGCAGCGCACCGATTTTCTGGTGGACACCGCTCCTCTTTCTGTCCACATCGGACGCGCACAGTCAGCAGCAGTCCAGCTTCTCTGCTGAATTTCTACAGCTGAAAATTCCACAATGGGTGCATCTCCTGTTCTACTTTCATACTATTTACAAGCAGACATTTCTGTGTGTGAATCCTTCCACTTGCATTTTCAATACAGATGAAGACATAATTGATGTATTATTAGATCTATTAAAAAGAGATCGGGTTTTCAAGCTTATCTGGGTGTTTTTACTTTGAAAATGGGTTTATTTTGATAGAATTGTCTCGTGTTCCTGCTTATTTTCCTGCCTGGCTTGACAAATTTGGCTGCAGGTCGTGCAGAAAATAGAACAGAAGC
The DNA here is from genome assembly GCA_023101725.1 of Atherinomorus stipes. Taxonomy (NCBI): domain Eukaryota; kingdom Metazoa; phylum Chordata; class Actinopteri; order Atheriniformes; family Atherinidae; genus Atherinomorus; species Atherinomorus stipes. The sequence goes on from JALJCO010005539.1 coordinate 8,064, forward strand.
CAAAACAATCGCTCCATGGCGTGCTCGGATTTTGGCACACCACGCAGCGCCTAATGTGTTTGACACTGTCTGTTAACAAAGGCGCCGAAATGAAACTGCTTTGCTTCGGCGAGCTTCTGCTTGCAGTGTGTCCCTAGGGTAACAATCAGGTCATAGAGCCATCACCAGTACGTATGGGAACGTAAACTTGAATATCAGCAGCATAGCAGTGATAATGTATGTTATATTTCTGGAATATCTGACTTCAGGGAAATAGAGGGAGAACAGAAGGGGACCAAGGATTGAGCCTTGAGGGACCCCAGAAACAAGAGCAGAAGAGGTGGAGAAGAATTGCCCTAGCCGGTTCCTGGGATTACTTTACTCATTCGTAGCATTATTTTACTTTTTACTAGGATTGCTGTACTGGTTCCTAAAACTATTTTACTCATTCCTAGAAATACTTTACTTGTTCCTAGGATTACCACATTCGTTCCTAGGATTACGTTACTCATTTCTAGTATTACTACACTCGTTCTTAGGATTACTTTACTCATTTGTAGGATTATTCTACTCATTCCTAGAATTATTTTACTCATTTCTAGGATTACTACACTCATTACTAGGATTACTTTAATCATTCGTAGCATTATTTTACTCATTCCTTGGACTACTTTACTGGTTCCTAAAACTACTTTACTCATTCCTAGTACTACTTTACTCATTCCCGGGTATATGTTGCATGACGGCCTGGTCAACAGTCAGAAACAGGCTCATCATGCTTCCTTGTGTTATCAGTTTCCCCAGCAGCTTGTATCTCAGACTTTCTCTCTTCTGAAACATCTACTTTCTGTGGCTTTAGCTGCAGGTCCCTGTTGTTTCCCACTTTGCTGCATCATCCACTTAAAAATGGGCCACTGTGTCAAGAGCTGCTGAAATATTTACACCAGTGAAGCTGGAGAAAATCCCGAGGATGGTTGTTGCATTTAAATGATCCTGGTATAAACAAGCATGCCGGCTTGTGTTAGCGTAACCTCATATCTGAAAGTCCGCAGGTCTGCCCTAGTCCTGGTGACGCATCAGTTAGCAGCCGTCGGCTTGGCAACGCAGCCTCAAGAAGTTCAGTCATTTTTATTTCCTTGAAAGTAAGCGAGTGACATCAGGACGATAACAACGCTTTGTTGGTAACAGAGAGCTTGTACTGTTGAGGAAGCATGCCGAGTTAGCTGCTGGAGAGGGGGGGAGACAGGAGGAGGGAGGGCAGAAGAAGTGGCAGACGGAGAGAGAGGAGCATCCTCATCACCGCAGCAGAGGGAGGAAGGAAGGGAGGGAATGGTGACGCCCTGCTCCACACATTCATCCCTCCGCCGAGCATCGCAGGAGGACGCAAACGCAGAATCACCGCCAGACCTTCCCAGCTGACGGACAGCAGCTGATTCCTGAGTCAGAGCCGTCAGCTCAGCTGAGGAAGACTCTCCAGAGATGAGGAAGGTGCCAGGACTGGGGGATGAAGTCGGGGCTGCTGTCCCTGCCCAGATCTAAAGTTCAGCTTTTCCTGTAGCCGCGGGAGTTTGAGGGTGGGGGCCATGGGATGCACCACCAGTATGGTGTTCTTGGAGGGGCTGCGCGCCATCCTAGAGAGGAACTGTAGCTACATGAAGGGGGCGGTGGAGCTGGGAGCTCCGGAGGAGGAACCACTGAGTCTTCAGGGATCTCACCTCTGGATTCCCACCACGGCTCCGGTAAGCTCCGTCTCTGCCTCCATGGTTACCCCTGAACCACCAACCCGCCCCGTAAACGTCAGAAATCCCTTTCAGTCTGTGATTCTGGCTTCACCACTGAAAAGTGGGAGCAGAAACTGGTCCAAACGGGTTCAATCTGAGCTGAAATTCCTCTCAAAGCAAACAAAACAAAGCAAAAGTGGACCAACATACCTGTCAACAGGTGCAGGCGTCTGATTGGACGTTACAAAAAAACACGGGATTGCAGTGATTGTCTCACAGTGATGCTCAACAGTTAAGTTTCAGAGCCTCATGCTTGTTTACTTGTTTTTATTTTTTGTGTGTTTGAATTAAAAATCAATGTCATAATTTTCATAGAATTTTTATTTATTATTACTTTTGTTAATTTCAAGTTATTTCACTGGCAGCTGTTTTTTTTTCCTTCTTTGATGAGAGTGTGTGTAAACTTTCAGCCTGTGCTTCAGTCGTCATGTCTGTTCTGCAGTACTGCAGTACTAGTTGGTACAAATGTTCACTCTACGAAAATTTAAGCTGCACCAAAAAAAGAAGCTCTGTCCTAAGATGCATCACAGGCAATGTACGAGACTTCCTCGTCAGAATAATCTGACACCAGCTGGGGATGTAGCGACAGGTTCATGTACTGAACACAGACCACGACCAGCTAGCTGGAGGTGCAGCGTTCCTCACCCTAAGTACCGAATGCTAACCCTAACCACCGAACGCTAACCCTAACCACCGAACGCTAATGCTAACCACCGAACGCTAACTCTAACCACCGAACGCTAACCCTAACCACCAAACGCTAACCCTAGCCACTGAACGCTAACCCTAACCACCGAACGCTAACCCTAACCACTGAATGCTGACCCTAACCACCGAACGCTAACCCTAACCAGAGTCATATACTGAACCACGGGTTCGATAAAGTCAGATTAAAAAACTCTCCGTTCATCGGTCAGTTATGAATTAAACATCGAACTTATGGGAACTTTGACCACCATGTTGCAGATTGCGTGCAGTGTTGTGCTAGTTACTGAAAAAAGTGATTTGTTACTGTTACTCATTACTCCATTCCAAATGTAACTGTTACTTTGATTACTTTTAGCAAGAAGTGATTAATTAATTAAATAATTGATTAGTGACACAGATGTTTGTTTTTGCTGTAAATGCAGATGTAGTGTGCATGCCAGAGACGTAAAAAACGGGATGAACCTTCTGCTCACGTGACCCGTTGGTTTCTGAAGAGCTAAAAGTGAAGCCAGGTGGACGTGTCCCACCGTCTGCATCTTGCCGTGTCACGTGTGTCGTTACTTCCTGAAAATACTAAAATGGGCAAAGTGCAGCCTCGGGGGCACATGATTGACAGCTGATGTACTCTGGGCTAAACGCTAACCAAGTTAACTTGAAGCTAACAGGAGCTAACAAAGATTAGCCTCCTGAGCAGCGGGGTAAAGGTAAGACGTGTGGACTTGCTGTTAGCTGCTAAAAACCACCATGTTGCTGCTCTGCTGCAGACTGAGACTTTACTGAGAGCTAACAAGGAGCTAACTGTTAGCCACCGGCCGACAACCAGTCTGCTGCCTGTCAATCAAAAGGACATGCCAAAAATAATGTGTAATTTCATGATTAAATAACATCTAAACCAGGGTTTCTCAATCCTGGTCCTCAGGGACCTGCCCTGCATGTGTTCCAGGTTTCCAACTCCACCACACCTGATTCAGATCAACTCAACTGCTCATCAACTTCTTTGCAAGCTGCTTACGAGCCTTTCATCTGAGTCAGGTATGATGAAGTAGGAATATCTGGAAAACCAGCAGGGCGGGGGTCCCTGAGGCCAGGATTGAGAAACACTGATCTAAATGGAAGATTATAAAAATGATTCTCCCCCCTCACAGTTGACATGACGGTAAACCTGACCTATTAAACCTAAAATGATGTTTGAACCAGACTGTAAACATGTTTATTTCTGCTGTAAACATGTTTATTTCTGGTGTAAACGTGTTAATTTTATGCTGTGAAGTTGGTCTTTGTAACATGGGAGTCTGTGGGGATTTGCTATGTTTTGCAGCCCCTAGTGGATGAAGAAAGAACTACAAATATCATCTTCTTCTGGGTAGCTTCATAGTTGGCCACCGGAGGTTGTCGTGTGGTGCATGCATAGATGTGCTTTTTTCTGCATGGTGATCAGCTGATGGGGGGAGGGGTAGCAGTTAATTGATGCATGGCAACATTTCTCTGCACAATTCAACATCGATTTGGCAAATTGTCTGAACGGATTCACCTCCTGACCTGCGGGGGTGCTGTGCATGTTGGGTACGTTGTACCGAGGAAGGCAGCGTTGCATCGTACGGCAACAAAATGGCAACTAGTCATATTCAGATGTGAAATGATGTCCCACAGATGTTCACATGGGAATGAAAATAAAAGAAATGAATCAATAATTCAATTTATGGTTGGTGGGGGGAGGCCAGCCTGCAGGTGGAGAAGAAAATATGGTGGTGTGTGTCGTAATGCAGCAATAAAACAAGGGATAACATGCTAATAATTAGCTAGCTGCTAATATGTTAGCCAGCTGGGTGTTTGTAAGGCAGACCTGCAGCAGTCAGACCCTGACTGGGATCGGAAGCAGATCCAGGTGTATGTGCACGGGAACGTCATGGCATCATTGACCAGCTGACGTGATGCGGAAGCCTGCTTTCATTGGCTGGTTGAGCCAAACAGAGAGGAAGCGAGTTCATCAGAAGCTCAGAACTTGACAGACGGTGGCAGACGAGGCAGCGTCTAACACGCCTCCTGGTGAATCATAGTGGTCTTGGAGGAAATGAATGAAATGAAAATGAAATGAAAAATACTTTATTTATCCCAGAAGGAAAATTCAGTATTGTAATTAGCTTGTACTCTTTTTTTAAAAAAAAATTTAACATATACATGTATATGAAACAGTCATACAATAATGATAATCAAGCAGCTGCTGGCAGGAATGAATTTCTGGATCTCTCCGTCCTACAGTGAACTTGACGCAGCTTCACACTGAACACACTCTGTCGTCGAGTTTGTTGTCCAGCTGAACTCCAGGTATTTGTAGTTCTCCACCACCTCCACCTCCTCTTCCAGGATGTAGACAGGACTATGCTGCTTATTCTTGCTCCTCCTGAAGTCAACAATCATCTCTTTAGTCTTGCTGGTATTTAAGATGAGCTGATTGTTACCATTTCACAAACTGATTGACCAGTTCCCTGTACTCGGCTTCTTGTCCATCACTGATACACCCCACAACTGCAGAGTCATCAGAGTATTTCTGCAGATGACAGGATCAGAGTTGTACTGGAAGTCTGAGGTGTACAGTGTAAAGAGGAATGGTGAGAGTACAGTTCCTTGTGGTGCTCCAGTGCTGCTGACCACCATCTCAGACACACAACCTTTCAGTCTCACAAACTGTGGTCTGTTTGTGAGGTAGTCGTAAATCCAGGTGGTTGTGGAGGATCCACCTGGAAGTTATGGAGCTTCTCACATAGCAAAGCAGCTGAATAGTATTAAATGCACTTGAAAAATCAAAGAACATGACCCTCAAAGTGCTGCCTGACTGGTCCAGATGAGAGTGGGCTCTCTGAAGCAGGAAGATGATGGCGTCTTCAACCCCAAGCCCATTACGATATGCGAACTGTAATGAGTCCTGAAAGGTATTCACTTGCTTGTTGAGGTGAGCCAGTAAGAGTCTCTCCAGGACTTTCATGATGTGAAATGTCAGAGCAACTGGTCTGTAGTCATTTGGTTCTGGTCCTGGTTCTGGTCTGTAGTCATTTGGTTCAGCTGGTTGTGGTTTTTTAGGGACAGGAACAAGACAGGATGTTTTCCACAGCACAGGAACTCTGTTCTGTCTCAGGCTGGTGTTAAAAAGGTGCTGGAGAACCGGACATAGTTGTTCTGAGCAGGTCTGGAGAACTCTGGGACTGACACCATCTGGACCTGCAGCCTTGTTCCGGTTCAGTTTCTCCTGTTGTTTCTTGACCTGGTCACAGGAGACAGTCAGGATGGAGGTGGAGACAGAGGAGGTCTTATGATGTCCTGATGTGGAGACAGAGGAGGTCTCAGAATGTCCTGATGTGGAGACAGAGGAGGTCTCAGGATGTCCTGATGTGGAGACAGAGGAGGTCTCAGGATGTCCTGATGTGGAGACAGAGGAGGTCTCAGGCTGTCCTGATGTGGGGGGAGAGGAGGTCTCAGGATGTCCTGATGTGGAGACAGAGGAGGTCTCAGGATGTCCTGATGTGGAGGGAGAGGAGGCTGTGTTCAGGTCCATGACTGAGGTGCAGGGTGACAGAGTGGAGGTGGGACAGGAAAGCTGTGAGCTCATGGAGGGTGTGTGGTGTGTTGGGTTGTCGGCAGGGGGAACTGAACCTATTGAAGAACATGTTCAGTTCGTTAGCTCTGTCCAGACCTCCATCAGTCTGGTCCCCCTTTAACTTGAAGCCAGTGATTTTCTTCATTCCCGACCACACATCCCTCACGTTGTTCTGCTGGAGCTGCTCTCCAACTTCTTCCTGTCGTCCTCCTGCACTTCTTAGTCTGTGTTTTCAGTTGTTTTTGTGTGGTCTTCAGTAACTCCCTGTCTCCATCCCTGAAAGCTTTCTTTTTGATGTTCAGCAGCTTTTTCAGGTCACTGGTGATCCAGGGTTTGTTATTGGGGAAGCACCTCACTGTTCTTGTTGGAACGATGTTGTCCACACAGAAGTTTATGTAATCTGTCACACACTCAGTCATGGTGTGTGACAGATTACACAGCAGATCTGACAGCAGCTATGCCTTACGCTCTAAGGACAGGTTCCTTCTCTCTGTTCCTCATGTGCGAACAGAAAAGGGAAAGAAAGCTTTCAGCTTTTCTGCTCCCTCCGCCTGGAACACTTTGCAATCTGACTTGAAACTGACAGATCTTGTTTCACTGAATGCTTTTTGCAAAATTTTAAAAAGTTAACATCACATATCCAGACAACAATGTCTGTGTTTTCACTCTTAATTTGAAGGTTCATCTCTTCTGAGACAACTCCCCTCTCTCTGTCTCTAGCAACGCATTACGTCAGCTGGTCATTATGCAATTCTCCACAGACTCGCTGTCTTTACATGTACGTGCACGTGTGTGTGCACGCCTCCTGGGAAGGGCGGAAGAGAATGAGGTCCTAATTGGTTCAAGCTGTGTGAAAACAGATGGAGGCCACCTCTTCCTTCCCTCTCTGACGGTTCTTCCCTGTCTCTGTAAAGCTCTCACACAGATTTGCTCCCCATCACACACAGTACCACTGCTGTAGTACCAGTACCACTGCTGTAGTACCAGTACCACTGCTGCATGTACCAGCCCACTGCTGTAATGGTACCAGTACCACTGCCGTGGTACCAGCACCACTGCTGTAGTATGTTATGTTATTTCACTGTACCAATTATTCTTTATGTACAGCACTTTGTGATTTTTATCTGTGAAAACCAGCTTTATCACTAAATTTTACTTACTTACTTACTTACTGCTGTCCAGTACCACTGCTGTTGTACCAGTACCACTGCTGTAGTACCAGTACCGCTGGCGTGGTACCGGCACAACTGCTGTAGTACCAGTACCACAGCCGTGGTACCAGTACTTGGTTGCTGACTGGTAGTACCAGATTCTAGATGCTGACTGGGATTAATGGTACCAGTACCACTGCTGACTGGGATTACCAGGTTCCGCTGCCGACTGGGATTAAAGATTCTGGCATGCTGACTGCTGTAGTACCAGTACCACTGCTGATACTACTCAGTACCGTTCTGGCATGGTACCAGTACCACTGCTGTAGTACCAGTACCACTGCCATAGTAACGGTTCTTGATGCTGACTGGGATTAAAGGTTCTAGATGCTGACTGGGATTAAATGTTCTGATGGTGACTGGGATTAAAGGTTCTGATGCTGACTGGGATTAAAGGTTCTGATGCTGACTGGGATTAAATGTTCTGATGCTGACTGGGATTAAAGGTTCTGATGCTGACTGGGATTAAAGGTTCTGATGCTGACTGGGATAAAAGGTTCTGATGCTGACTGGGATTAAATGTTCTGATGCTGACTGGGTTTAAAGGTTCTGATGCTGACTGGGATTAAAGGTTCTGATGCTGACTGGGATTAAATGTTCTGATGCTGACTGGGTTTAAAGGTTCTGATGCTGACTGGGATTAAAGGTTCTGATGCTGACTGGGATTAAAGGTTCTAGATGCTGACTGGGATTAAATGTTCTGATGGTGACTGGGTTTAAAGGTTCTGATGCTGACTGGGATTAAAGGTTTTAGATGCTGACTGGGATTAAATGTTCTGATGCTGACTGGGTTTAAAGGTTCTTATGCTGACTGGGATTAAAGGTTCTAGATGCTGAAAGGGATTAAAAGTTTTTATACTGACTAGGATCAAAGGTTCTAGATGCTGACTGGGATTAAAGGTTCTGATGCTGACTGGGATTAAAAGTTCTAGATGCTGACTGGGATTAAAGGTTCTGATGCTGACTGGGATTAAAGGTTCTAGATGCTGACTGGGATTAAAGGTTCTGATGCTGATTGGGATTAAAGGTTCTAATGCTGACTGGGATTAAAGGTTCTGATGCTGACTGGGATTAAAGGTTCTAGATGCTGACTGGGATTAAAGGTTCTGATGCTGATTGGGATTAAAGGTTCTAATGCTGACTGGGATTAAAGGTTCTGATGCTGACTGGGATTAAAGGTTCTAGATGCTGACTGGGATTAAAGGTTCTAGATGTTGACTGGGATTAAAGGTTCTAGATGCTGACTGGGATTAAAGGTTCTGATGCTGACTGGGATTAAAGGTTCTGATGCTGACTGGGATTAAAGGTTCCGGTGCTGACTGGGATTAAACTGGGCCGGGGGTGGGCCGTCTAACTGTTTGAAACCGGAAGTTTTTTACCCCTATTGTGGTGTTAACAAGTCTTTCCTGTGTCATGTCCAGGTACTGAACCAGGTGAGTCCAATCAGCACAATGAATGAAACTGGGCTGATTGGACCTGGTTCAGCAGCAGGGATGAACACATCCATGACATGGGAAAGACTTGTTGACTCCTCCATTCACACCTCGGTTATGATGACCTGCAGGTGTCTCTGTCATCCAGGTGAGTTACAGACCCAGTTTTAACGGGTAACATATCCCGGAGCAGATCATCCAGTTCTTGTTCTCTAGTTTGGTTATTGGTTTTGGCTTCAGGGCATCTTCCATCTCAGCTCAGGTGGTGGTGCAGCTTTCCAGCTCTGATCTGCTTTCCTGTGTTTTCAGAGAGAGTTGTTTCTCTGACGCTTCCCTTTGAACGGAGTGCAGTTAAAGCAGGTCATGCAGATGATCAGAGCCTGCAGTGCACAAACTGAAACTTGTGCAAGTCGACTGACACGTGAAGCTGAGCGGAGAGAAGTCGGCCTTTGAAGTCATCCTTACCCATCGCTTGTTATCTCCTCTAGCTGACAACCCCCCCCCCCCCCCCCTTCAGGCTGTGCCCCTAATTTTTCATCCAGAGGAGATAATTGGATGAGTTATTAATAATGCTCGTTGAGTCAGAAAGCTTCCACGGCTTGCAGACGTCTGTGTTGTGGGAGTTGTGCACTGCAAAAACTCAAAGATTAGCAGCAAGTAGAGTTGTGTGAAAAGTGTTTGCTTCCTTCCTGATTTCTTATTCTTTTGCATGTTTGTCACATTTCAATGTGTCAGATCATCAAACAAATTTAAAAATTAGACAAAGATAACACAAATAAACACAAAATGCAGTTTTTAAATGAAGATTTTTATTAGTAAGGACGGAAAAATCCAAACCTCCATGGTCCTGTGTGAAAAAGTGATTGCCCCCCCCCTCCCCCCCTGTTAAAACATAAAGTAACTGTGGTTTATCATCTTTGGAAAGCTGAGTTCAGTTTCTCTATCCACATCCAGGCCTGATTACTGCCACACCTGTTCTCCATCCAGAAATCCCTTAAATAGGACCTGCCTGACAAAGTGAAGTAGACCAAAAGATCCTCCAAAGCTAGACATCATGCTGCCATCCAAAGAAATTCAGGAACAAATGAGAAACAAAGTCATTGAGATCTATCAGTCTGGAAAAGGTTCCAAAGCCATTTCTAAAGCTTTGGGACTCAGAGAACCACAGTGAGAACCATTATCCACAAATGGTGAAAACATGGAACAGTGGTGAACCTTCCCAGGAGGGGCCGGCCGACCAAAATGACCCCAAGAGCACAGCGACGACTCATCCAAGAGGTCACAAAGGACCCCAGAACAACATCCAAGAACTGCAGGCCTCACTTGCCTCAATGAAGGTCAGTGTTCATGACTCCCCCATCAGAAAGAGACTGGGGGGCAAAAATGGCTGCATGGCAGAGTTCCAAGACCAAAACCACTGCTGAGCAAAAAGAACATAAAGGCTCGTCTCAGTTTAGCCAGAAAGCATCTTGATGATCCCCAAGACTTTTGGGAAAATACTCTGTGGACTGACGAGACAAAAGTGGAACTTTCTGGAAGGTGGAGGTCCCATTACATCTGGCGTAAAAGTAACACGGCATTTCAGAAAAGGAACATCATAGCAACAGTAAAATATGGTGGTGGTAGTGTGATGGTCTGGGGCTGTTTTGCTGCTTCAGGACCTGGAAGACTTGCTGTGGTAAATGGAACCATGAATTCTGCTTCTACCAAAAAATCCTGAAGGAGAACGTCCGGCCATCTGTTGGTGACCTCAAGCTGAAGCGCACTTGGGTTCTGCAGCAGAACAATGATCCAGAACACACCAGCAAGTCCACCTCTGAATGGCTTAAGAACAACAACATGAAGACTTTGGAGTGGCCTAGTCAAAGCCCCCACCTGAATCCCATTGAGATGCTGTGGCATGACCTTAAAAAGGCGGTTCATGCTGGAAAAGCCTCCAATGTGGCTGAATTACAACAATTCTGCAAAGATGAGTGGAACAAAATTCCTCCACAGCGCTGTAGAAGACTCACTGCCAGTTATCACAAACGCTTGATGCAGTTGTTGCTGCTAAGGTGGAACAACCAGTTATTAGGTTTAGGGGAAGATCACTTTTTCACACAGGGACATGGAGGTTTGGATTTTTTCCCCCTTACTAATAAAAACCTTCATTTAAAAACTGCATTTTGTGTTTACTTGTGTTATCTTTGTCTAATATTCAAATTATTGATGATCTGGAACATGTAAGTGTGACAAACATGCAAAAAATAAGAAATCAGGAAGGAGGGAAACAGTTTTTCACACAACTGTATATTTTTCTCATTTCTAGTCAAAATATCTCAAAGCAAAAAAATCTGCCGATGGGACAAGCAAAATTTTCTTGAAATAAGATGCATCGCCTTAAAACAAGTTCTTATATCTCACTGAAATGTTTCTCTTTAAGTGATTTTGTCCTTTTTTGAGTCTGATGAGATATTTTGACTAGAAATGAGAAAAATCTACTTGCTAAGATTCGAGTTTTTGCAGTGTGTGCTTGCAGCATAAGGGAGGAAAAACCCTCAAGAATGAAGGATTTGCATGAATTTATCCTCAATAATTCTTCACTGAAAACTTTAAATGTCATCATTCTGAAACAGGCGCTGCAATAGAAACCAGCTGAGCCGAGGCGCCTGCAGATTAAACAGCCGTCCTCAGAGAAACAAAGTTGTTCAGTGTGCAGCGTCAGAGCCGGTCCGGATGAGACGGACGTCCGCTCTGACGGACCCTGCTGGGAAGGATGCAGCGCACGGACGCTTCAAAGTGCAGTCAAATAGAAACGGAAGCACTTTCCAACAGAAAACTGCCTCCAACAGCTTCAGACCTTATTTTGGCTGCTGAAGGATATTTTTAGGAATTTGAACAGGCCGAGTTTCGGGGAAGGATTTAGGATCTAGGATCACAGAAACATGCTCACATCCTCATCCATCCAGAGAAGACGGATGGCGGTGTTTCTGGACCCTGCTCACGTGGCGCTTCTTCTCTGCGTGATGGGGCTTGAACCTGCATGTGTGGATTTCAGGGTGAACTGTGTTCACAGACAGATTTCTGGGATGTTCCTGAGTCCATGCAGTAGAGAATCATGACTGCTTTTAATGCAGAAGATCACCAGCATCCAGCCTGGTCCCCTGCACACAGGGATTCCTCCTGGATCTCCCCATCTTCTGATGATATTCTGCTCTGTAGGCAGGGGCGCCCGCTTCAAATGTTTTTTAGAGGTGGCCGAAGGTTATTAAAGAATAACTTTTGTTTCTTTCAACCTGGACCTCATTTCTGGAATTTCTACGTGCATTTACTCACAGTTACATTTCTGCATCACTCTGACTCCTTTGGACACTATTTAGATCAGTCATAGATCTGCGTGTACACATATGATGGCAGTGAAGGGGGCAGAATGAATGGACCTCATTATCTGCAGCAACTTCCTTCATTTCAACAACACACTGCAAAAACTCAAATCTTACCAAGTATTTTTTTCTCATTTCTGGCCAAAATATCTCATCACACTCACAATAAGACAAAATGATTTAAAGAGAAACATTTCAGTGAGATAAAGGAACTTGTTTTAAGACAAATGCATCTTATTTCAAGAAATCTGATCAAGAAAATTTTACTTGTTCCAGTGGCAGATTTTTTTTTTTGCTTGTAATAAAAAAAAAAAAAACAAATTCTAATTTTGAGAGTGGCCACAATTTTTTAGCCTGTAATAAGCAGTTCAGTGTGTGTTAGAAATCATTTGTTTCAGAAAACGTGAGCATGACGACGTCGTCCACACTGAAACCAGAGCTGCAGACGCCTCAGCCGTAACGTGAACGAGGTCGTGTGGTGTCGGCCAGTGGGGGCTAAGTAGCGACTGATGTAAAAGCAGCATTAGAAACAGGTTGGGGGGGTTCTGGGTGGAGCCTTCCTGGATGAATTTGCATAAAAACGGGCGAGTTGATCAGGAATGACAGACCTGCGGGGGACTACGGTAGAAAATGGCAGGTCTAGTGTAATATTTTTATTTATTTTATTTTTTATGAGCTTAAAAAGACATTGACATTCAAATATAAGCGAAGCTGCTACATGTTAAAAGCTGATGTAAATGAAAAAAATATCATTTTTGCAGGGGTGGCCAGCTTTTTGTTCAGGGGGCCATAGCCACCCCTTGGGGGTGTCCTTGTCTGTAGATGGAGGATCTTAAACATCTGAGATTTTTTCTGAACTTGTTCCACGACTTTTAGAGCCAGTTTGTCTCAGATCAGATGATCTGGGGTTCAGCACGCCGGCCACCACGGTCGTAGCGCAGCAGCTGGTTTTGTCTTTTTTTCCTTTTAAAATGTGGATTTTTGTGTTTCATCTCACAGCTGGAGTACGGGTGCACCGGTAGTCAGGTTCTGTGGCATCTGCAGGATAGAAATGAATCCTCCGGGAGGCGTTGCAGAGCCGTTTGAAACCGTTTTAAATCCTCTTTCATTCATTTCTCTCCTCAACAAAAAGGTGGAATCAGCCAGAGGTGCAGCTTCTCCCGGCTGGATGTGCAGAAGGAAACTTTGGGAGTTTAAGGGTTAAATTAGGTACATGCTGGGCCTCAGAGGCCGACATGAGAATGTGGCTCCACCTGTGGAGTTGGGTTTTCATGCAGTAATCTTCATAATCTGGTGTTATCAGACGTTTCTGCAGCAGGCAGGTGGGGCGAGCCAGGACCACATGGTCTCTGGACCTGCTCCAGGTTTTTAATGAGGGAGTATCCCCCCTCCTCTCCCACTCGCTCTGATCACACACTGCTCATACAAACACACATTCTTGCAGCTGCACAGCTGCGAGGGTGGGAGGAGTCCTGGTGAGGAGGGGAGGGGAGGGAGGCCGGACCGTCAGGATCCAGCAGACGGGGTCTGGCCGGAGCCTCGGCAGTCCTCCGAGCTTCCCAGGCTGACGGCAGCGCTCTGCCTTCAGGCTCACCTCCACGCTGGCAGGACCGGCCGCCATGCAGGGCCGGGGGGGGAAAGCCCCCAGAAGGGAGATGGTGATAGAGTCTCCCCAGCAGTACCGGAGTCTGGCCGAGATAGAGGCGGAGGTGGAGGCCGGCTCGCAGGTGGCAGCGGTGAGTGTGTCCACATTTCTCTCCTGCAGGGCGGCTTTCCATGATGTGAACCCGATCCTCTACACGAGCCTTCTGAAGCGTCTCTGCAGGGCTCGGAGGGAAATGGGAAACAGCAGCTGGGGGGTCTCCAGGGAGCGGGTCGCTTCCGTTTTTAGGAAATGGAGCACTTGTGACTCCGTTTGTTCATTTCTGTTCCTCCGACTCAACTTACACAAGTCCATGCAAAGTTACTGTGAATGGAATCGAGAGCAGCAGTTTCTGAGTGAAGGCTGGAACCTGCCCTGACCGAGCCTTCCACCAGCCTTCACCAGCCTCCACCAGCCTCCACCAGCCTCCACCAGCCTTCACCAGCCTCCACCAGCCTTCACCAGCCTTCACCAGCCTCCACCAGCCTCCACCAGCCTTCACCAGCCTCCACCAGCCTTCACCAGCCTCCACCAGCCTTCACCAGCCTTCACCAGCCTCCACCAGCCTTCACCAGCTTCCACCAGCCTTCACCAGCCTTCACCAGCCTCCACCGGCCTCCACCAGCCTTCACCAGCTTCCACCAGCCTTCACCAGCTTCCACCTGCATTCACCAGCCTTCACCAGCCTCCACCAGCCTTCACCAGCCTTCACCAGCCTCCACCAGCTTCCACCAGCCTTCACCAGCCTTCACCAGCCTTCACCAGCCTCCACCAGCTTCCACCAGCCTCCACCAGCCTTCACCAGCCTTCACCAGCCTCCACCAGCTTCCACCAGCCTTCACCAGCCTTCACCAGCCTCCACCAGCCTTCACCAGCTTCCACCTGCATTCACCAGCCTTCACCAGCCTCCACCAGCCTTCACCAGCCTTCACCAGCCTCCACCAGCTTCCACCAGCCTTCACCAGCCTTCACCAGCCTTCACCAGCCTCCACCAGCCTCCACCAGCCTCCACCAGCCTTCACCAGCCTCCACCAGCCTCCACCAGCCTTCACCAGCCTTCACCAGCCTCCACCAGCCTTCACCAGCATCCACCAGCCTTCACCAGCTTCCACCTGCATTCACCAGCCTTCACCAGCCTTCACCAGCCTTCACCAGCCTCCACCAGCCTTTATTAGCCTTCACCAGCCTCCACCAGTCTTCACCAGCTTCCACCAGCCTTCACCAGCCTCCACCAGCCTCCACCAGCCTTCACCAGCCTCCATCAGCCTCCACCAGCCTTCACCAGCCCCAACCAGCTTCCACCAGCCTCCACCAGCTTCCACCAGCCTTCACCAGCCTTCATTAGCCTTCACCAGCCTCCACCAGCCTTAACCTGCCTCCACCATCCTTCACCAGCCTTCACCAGCCTCCACCAGCCTTCACCAGCCTTTATTAGCCTTCACCAGCCTCCACCATCCTTCACCAACCTTCACCAGCTTTCACCAGCTTTCACCAGCCTTCATTAGCCTTCACCAGCCTTCACCAGCCTTCATTAGCCTCCACCATCCTTCACCAACCTTCACCAGCTTTCACCAGCTTTCACCAGCCTTCATTAGCCTTCACCAGCCTTCACCAGCCTTCATTAGCCTCCACCAGCCTTCACTAACCTTCACCAGCCTTCATTTACCTTCACCAGCCTCAACTAGTCTTTACCAGCCTTCACCAGCCTTCACTAGCCTTCACCAGCCTTCACCAACTTCTACCAGCCTTAACCAGCCTTCACCAGCCTCCACCATCCTTCACCAGCCTTCACCAGCCTTCATTAGCTTTCACCAGGCTTGGCTACCCTCCGTCAGCCTCCGTCAGCCTCCGCAGGATCTCGGTGCTGCCATATCTGTAACGTATCTGTAACGTTTCTGTAACCTCCGCTGTCTCCCGTCTGTCTCCCGTCTGATGGGAAACGTCCAGCTGGGGATCCGCTGCTCTGCATCCAGAAAGCTGAGGAAGGATTGTGGCTACATCAGGATGTGGTCCAGCATGTGTGTAATCGGTCTGTTTCAGTCGTGTGTGCTGGATCCAGACCAGCAGGCTGATCCATGTCTGGATCTTGTTGCGTGAGGACGTCACCTCCTCTGTTGCTGCATCTGGCTGGTGAAGCTGAACTGGATTAAAACCCAGTTTCTCACTAACAGTCGATCCAACTAAGTCTCAGATTCTTATATTCAGCAAAAACTGTCTTAACTATCTGAGTTTGAGAGTAATATACGTGACAGGACCAGAATATGTCAGATTATTAATCTAGTTTTGAGAGAAAATGTCTTTTAGTTCTTACTTAGTAAGTAAATCTTAAAATTGGATATTTTATTTGCATATTAAGGTAAATTATGTCACTAAGACGCTGTTTCAGATCACTTTGTGTCTTTCGCTCCCAATTTTAGCTGTACAAACTTGCTTTCAGACCTCCTGTACCAGTTCACACACACAAGTTTCTGGTGATAAGGAAAAATATCTAGATGTTAGACCAGTGGAAACTTTCTTAAAACAAGCTGAAAAACTCATTTCAAGTTTCTTATTCAGTGATAAACACTAAAACCCGTCTGCTGATGCTGATTTTTAGTGTTGCTGCTTCTCATTTAAGAGAAAACATCTTAAAACCAGAACAACTAAGCAGGATTTCCAGAAGTGATGTCAGAGGTGAACATGTAACAGTCTGAAACAGCGGCTGGGTGGGGGGGCAGGTTGGCTCGTACTCAGATCATGAGTTCAAGCCCCAGGTCATCCAAACTCTGGGCCTTGGTAATAGAACCTTCACCAAACTTCATTCAGGTTCATGGGGGTTTGGGGGTTGGTGGGTGGTGTGCTTTTTCTTCCATAATGCTTTAAAAAAAAGGGAGTGGGGAAGGGGAGTGGACATGGCCACGCATGAGTGTGGGAAGCTGCATCCTGAGTGGACGTGGCCACACGCGAGCGTGAGAAGCTGCATCCTGAGTGGACGTGGCCACACGCGAGTGTGAGAAGCTGCATCCTGAGTGGACGTGGCCACATGCGAGCGTGAGAAGCTGCGTCCTGAGTGGACGTGGCCACATGCGAGCGTGAGAAGCTGCATCCTGAGTGGACGTGGCCACATGCGAGCGTGAGAAGCTGCGTCCTGAGTGGACGTGGCCACACGCGAGCATGAGAAGCTGCGTCCTGAGTGGACGTGGCCACACGCGAGCGTGAGAAGCTGCGTCCTGAGTGGACGTGGCCACACGCGAGAGTGAGAAGCTGCGTCCTGAGTGGACGTGGCCACGCATGAGTGTGGGAAGCTGCGTCCCGAGTGGACGTGGCCACGCATGAGTGTGGGAAGCTGCGTCCTGAGTGGACATGGCCACACACGAGCGTGAGAAGCTGCGTCCTGAGTGGACGTGGCCACGCATGAGTGTGGGAAGCTGCGTCCTGAGTGGACGTGGCCACGCATGAGTGTGGGAAGCTGCGTCCTGAGTGGACGTGGCCACGCATGAGTGTGGGGAGCTGCGTCCTGAGTGGACATGGCCACACGCGAGCGTGAGAAGCTGCGTCCTGAGTGGACGTGGCCACACGCGAGCGTGAGAAGCTGCGTCCTGAGTGGACGTGGCCACACGCTAGCGTGAGAAGCTGCGTCCTGAGTGGACGTGGCCACACGCGAGCGTGAGAAGCTGCGTCCTGAGTGGACATGGCCACACGCGAGCGTGAGAAGCTGCGTCCTGAGTGGACGTGGCCACACGCGAGCGTGGGAAGCTGCGTCCTGAGTGGACGTGGCCACACGCGAGCGTGAGAAGCTGCGTCCTGAGTGGACGTGGCCACACGCGAGCGTGAGAAGCTGCGTCCTGAGTGGACGTGGCCACACGCGAGAGTGAGAAGGTGGGAAGCTGCGTCCTGAGTGGACGTGGCCACGCATGAGTGTGGGAAGCTGCGTCCTGAGTGGACGTGGCCACACGCGAGCGTGAGAAGCTGCGTCCTGAGTGGACGTGGCCACACGCGAGCGTGAGAAGCTGCGTCCTGAGTGGACGTGGCCACACGCGAGCGTGAGAAGCTGCGTCCTGAGTGGACGTGGCCACGCATGAGTGTGGGAAGCTGCGTCCTGAGTGGACGTGGCCACACGCGAGTGTGGGAAGCTGCGTCCTGAGTGGACGTGAGGGACTTGGAGGGATGGCAGAGGCGATCCCAGGGGTGTTTCTGTGGAAGGTTTGCTGATGTCTGCGGTCCTGAGGGGGGGTCATGGCTGGAGCTCTGGCCAGACACCAGCTCTGACATGGATCTTGTCTTATGAGGAAGCAGGAGGACGGCGTGTCCTCGCAGAGCTGCATGGAGCGTTTATCTGGTTCACATGTCAAACGTGAGCTCATGACGCTGTGACTGGTACAGCGGCTCCCCCGTCCAGGCCTCCGTCATCCAGCGTCCCTCCTCTCCTACTGTAACCCACATTCACGGCTATCTCTGCCAGTTCTGGAGCGTCAGCGTGTTTCTGTGAGAGGACAATGGCAGCTTGTAGTCCGGACAGCGTCATGCAGCTGATCTCCCTCTGTCACTGATCCCACACTTACACTGTTGATATTAACCCTCAAAACTCCACCACATCTCCCAGGTCTTCCTCCTCCATCATCATCAGTGTGCATAGATATAAACACTAGATGCTGCCTTCAGACCCGTAGTGTACGTCGGCTCGGCCGCCATCTTGGGCAGGGGTTTCTTGCAGCAGTTAGGTCCATTTCTGTGGTTGGGTCACGTTTTGTGTCAGACTGTTCTTCCGACACCAAAATGCCGACTCCGGTGCCGTGTATGGACGTTCTCATGATACCATCTAGTTTTACTTTTCTCACCGTTTTTGCAAAGTTTGTATCATGACAATTTCTCACATGATCAAAATATTTCAGTGCCACTAAATGATTATAAAAGAAACGGTTAGAAAGTTTTCCTTCCTGAATTCATCCTCATATAAACATTAAAAATGTAATGAGTGTCATATCCTTGATGCTAAAATGCAATATTGTGAGAAGACATTTTAAACATCGCATGAATAAGTTATGCATAAGTACCTGAAAAATGTAGAATATTATTTATTTATCTTGACTTACCAGAAATACAAACCTGATAAAAACCCTGCAAAAATCAAAATGATCACACTTACCTGGTCGCTAAAATCAGCTCACATTTACCTGAAGCAAGGTGATGGTTCCACTGTTAACTTACATTCAACCGGACTTTTATGTGTCCACATTTGTAGTTTTTACTACAAAAGAAAATGAATAAATAAAGTTTTTATGTGGTTGGTTTTGGTAATTATTACATTTAATTTATGATAGCAACTTGTGAGTAGTTCTGATCCTGATTGGGATTAAAGGTTCTGGAGGCTGACTGGGAATAAAGGTTCTAGATGCTGACTGGGATTAAAGGTTCTAGATGCTGACTGGGATTAAAGGTTTTAGATGCTGACTGGGATTAAAGGTTCTGATGCTGACTGGGATTAAAGGTTCTAGATGCTGACTGGGACTAAAGGTTCTGATGCTGACTGAGATTAAAGGTTCTAGATGCTGACTGGGATTAAAGGTTCCGGATGCTGACTGGGATTAAAGGTTCTGCTTATGACTGGGATTAAAGGTTCTTATGCTGACTGGGATTAAAGGTTCTAGATGCTGACTGGGATTAAAGGTTCCGGATGCTGACTGGGATTAAAGGTTCTGCTGATGACTGGGATTAAAGGTTCTAGATGCTGACTGGGATTAAAGGTTCTGATGCTGACTGGGATTAAAGGTTCTAGATGCTGACTGGGATTAAAGGTTCTGCTGATGCTGACTGGGATTAAAGGTTCCGGATGCTGACTGGGATTAAAGGTTTTGCTGATGACTGGGATTAAAGGTTCTAGATGCTGACTGGGATTAAAGGTTCTGATGCTGACTGGGATTAAAGGTTCTAGATGCTGACTGGGATTAAAGGTTCCGGATGCTGACTGGGATTAAAGGTTCTGATGATGACTGGGATTAAAGGTTCTAGATGCTGACTGGGATTAAAGGTTCCGGATGCTGACTGGGATTAAAGGTTCTGATGATGACTGGGATTAAAGGTTCATATGCTGACTGGGATTAAAGGTTCTGATGCTGACTTGGATTAAAGGTTCAGATGCTGACTGGGATTAAAGGTTTTGATGCTGACTGGGATTAAAGGTTCTGATGCTGACTGGGATTAAAGGTTCTGATGCTGACTGGGATTAAGGATTCTAGATGCTGACTGGGATTAAAGGTTCTGATGCTGACTGGGATTAAAGGTTCTGGTGCTGACTGGGATTAAAGGTTCTGATGCTGACTGGGATTAAAGGTTCTTGATGCTGACTGGGATTAAAGGTTCTGATGCTGACTGGGATTAAAGGTTCTGATGCTGACTGGGATTAAAGGTTCAGATGCTGACTGGGATTAAAGGTTCTGATGCTGACTGGGATTAAAGGTTCTGCTTTACATGGATTTTTATTAAAACCCACAGTCCGGAGTGTTTTGGAGTGTTTATGTTAATTTATGTTGGTTACGGGGACAATATGGCTGATGGTGTTTTCTGCCTCTCCAGGTAAAACCAAAGATCATAGAGCCTCTGGACTATGAGAACGTGGTCTTCCAGAGAAAAACCCAGATCCTGAGCGATGTCCTGCGCGACATGTTACAGTTTCCCACAGACGACTTCCAGGTAAGAAGAGAGACGACTGAGCTTTTATTGAACCCGCTACGTTTGGTCTTCGTTGACCCAAGAAGCTGCAGAGTTGTGACTGTGTCCCTGTGTCCTGCTGAAGCAGACGTCCGCGTTCATGTCAACATGAACATAACATAACTTTTCTGTTTGTGGTTAAAACGGATCCTCCAGATGAGAAATGCTGCTCATGTCTGACTCTGTTAGCCGGAATTAACCCACAAAAAATGTTATGAAGAATCCCAATTTAGCACTTTTATTCAGACAAGCTCGTTTTAGGATTGTAGGTGGTTTGATTCCACAGGGAACTGCTGCTGGAATGCTGCGTTCAGGTGCACGTCTGACAGCAGAGTATCCTCCCACTGCTGCGTTCAGGTGCACAACTGACAGCAGAGTATCCTCCCACTGCTGCGTTCAGGTGCACGTCTGACAGAGGGACCAGCGCGAGTATCCTCCCACTGCTGCGTTCAGGTGCACGTCTGACAGCAGAGTATCCTCCCACTGCTGCGTTCAGGTGCACGTCTGACAGCAGAGTATCCTCCCACTGCTGCGCGGGCTCTGACAGCAGAGTATCCTCCCACTGCTGCGTTCAGGTGCACGTCTGACAGCAGAGTATCCTCCCACTGCTGCGTTCAGGTGCACATCTGACAGCAGAGTATCCTCCCACTGCTGCGTTCAGGTGCACGTCTGACAGCAGAGTATCCTCCCACTGCTGCGTTCAGGTGCACATCTGAACGCATGAGTATCCTCCCACTGCTGTGTTCAGCTGCAGGTTTGGTGGAGGGAGGATTATGGTGTGTGGCTTTCAGGAGCTGGGCTTGGCCCCTTAGTTCCAGTGAAAGGAACTTTGAATGCTTCAGCATACCAAGACATTCTGGACAATTCCATGCTCCCAACTTTGTGGGAAATGTAAAGTTTGGTGGAGGGGTGTTTATGGTGTGGGGTTGTTTTTCAGGAGCTGGCCCCGTCCTCTTCCAACTCTGGATGCAGAGTCTGGTGTGGAGGAACTGGACTGGCCTGGTCCTGACCTCAGCCCCATAGAACACCTTTGGGATGAACTAGAGCGGAATCTTGGGGCGTCCACATGGAGGACTCAGAGAAAACCAGAAACAGTTTAGTTTTTCTTCATCGCTGAATTCTCCTGAGAAGCAAAAACCAAACTTTAATTTTTTTGTTACTGTCATTATTTCCACAAGCAGATCAGCAGCGGAGGTTTGAAATCAGGCCATCAGAGACCTGTGGTGATGATGACGAGGTTTCCTTCATCATGAAGCAGGATGATGGGCCCTCGGCCCTCACGCTCCCCCGCTCTCCCAAATAGAGCGTCTAATGTGGATTAGTCTGCAGCTTTTACCTCCAGTTTCGCTGATATCTGCTGGATCTGAGCCTTTACTTCCACTTATTCTAATGACTGCAGATTAAATCTGGATGTGCAGGACGTCCCAGCCAGCGTGGGGGGGACGCTACAGTCCACATCAGCCCGAGATGCATCCTGAGGCAGCAGGCGCCCACTAGGAACCGCCCCGGTCTGGCTCGACCCCGGTCTGGTGGAGGTGTTGGGGTTCCCGGCTCGGTCCGGTCCGGTGGAGGTGTTGGGTTTCCCGGCTCGGTCCGGTCCGGTCCAGTGAAGGTGTTGGGGTTCTCGGCTCGGTCCGGTCTGGTGGAGGTGTTGGGGTTCCCGGCTCGGTCCGGTCTGGTGGAGGTGTTGGGGTTCCCGGCTCGGTCCGGTCCGGTGGAGGTGTTGGGTTTCCCGGCTCGGTCCAGTCTGGTGGAGGTGTTGGGGTTACCGGCTCGGTCCGGTGGAGGTGTTGGGGTTCCCGGCTCGGTCCGGTCCGGTGGAGGTGTTGGGGTTCCCGGCTCGGTCCGGTCCGGTGGAGGTGTTGGGGTTACCGGCTCGGTCCGGTCTGGTCCGGTGGAGGTGTTGGGGTTCCCGGCTCGGTCCGGTCTGGTCCGGTGGAGGTGTTGGGGTTACCGGCTCGGTCCGGTCCGGTCCGGTGGAGGTGTTGGGTTTCCCGGCTCGGTCCAGTCTGGTGGAGGTGTTGGGGTTACCGGCTCGGTCCGGTCTGGTCCGGTGGAGGTGTTGGGGTTCCCGGCTCGGTCCGGTCCGGTGGAGGTGTTGGGGTTCCCGGCTCGGTCCGGTCCGGTGGAGGTGTTGGGTTTCCTGGCTCGGTCCGGTCTGGTCCGGTGGAGGTGTTGGGGTTCCCGGCTCGGTCCGGTCTGGTGGAGGTGTTGGGGTTCCCGGCTCGGTCCGGTGGAGGTGTTGGGTTTCCCGGCTCGGTCCGGTCCGGTGGAGGTGTTGGGTTTCCCGGCTCGGTCCGGTCCGGTGGAGGTGTTGGGGTTCCCGGCTCGGTCCGGTCCGGTGGAGGTGTTGGGGTTACCGGCTCGGTCTGGTCTGGTCCGGTGGAGGTGTTGGGGTTACCGGCTCAGTCCGGTCTGATCCGGTGGAGGTGTTGGGGTTACCGGCTCGGTCTGGTCCGGTGGAGGTGTTGGGTTTCCCGGCTCGGTCCGGTCCGGTGGAGGTGTTGGGGTTCCCGGCTCGGTCCGGTCCGGTGGAGGTGTTGGGGTTCCCGGCTCGGTCCAGTCTGGTGGAGGTGTTGGGGTTACCGGCTCGGTCCGGTCTGGTCCTGTGGAGGTGTTGGGGTTCCCGGCTCGGTCCAGTCCGGTGGAGGTGTTGGGTTTCCCGACTCGGTCCGGTCCGGTCCGGTGGAGGTGTTGGGTTTCCCGGCTCGGTCCGGTCTGGTCCGGTGGAGGTGTTGGGGTCCCGGCTCGGTCCGGTGGAGGTGTTGGGTTTCCCGGCTCGGTCCGGTCTGGTCCGGTGGAGGTGTTGGGTTTCCCGGCTCGGTCCAGTCCGGTGGAGGTGTTGGGTTTCCCGGCTCGGTCCGGTCCGGTCCGGTGGAGGTGTTGGGTTTCCCGGCTCGGTCCGGTCTGGTCCGGTGGAGGTGTTGGGGTTCCCGGCTCGGTCCGGTCCGGTGGAGGTGTTGGGGTTCCCGGCTCGGTCCGGTCCGGTCCGGTGGAGGTGTTGGGTTTCCTGGCTCGGTCCGGTCTGGTCCGGTGGAGGTGTTGGGGTTCCCGGCTCGGTCCAGTCTGGTGGAGGTGTTGGGGTTCCCGGCTCGGTCCAGTCCGGTGGAGGTGTTGGGGTTACCGGATGCTCACTCATGCTCGTCATTACGGGGCGAGTTAGACGAGAGAGAGAGAGAGAGAGAGAGAGAGAGAGAGAGAGAGAGAGAGAGAGAGAGAGAGAGAGAGAGAGAGAAAGAGAGAGAGAGAGAGAGAGAGAGAGAGAGAGAGAGAGAGAGAGAGAGAGAGAGAGAGAGAGAGAGAGAGAGAGAGAGAGAGAGAGAGAGAGAGAGAGAGAAAGAGAGAGAGAGAGAGAGAGAGAGAGAGAGAGAGAGAGAGAGAGAGAGAGAGAGAGAGAGAGAGAGAGAGAGAGAGAGAGAGAGAGAGAGAGAGAGAGAGAGAGAGAGAGAGAGAGAGAGAGAGAGAGAGAGAGAGAGAGAGAGAGAGAGAGAGAGAGAGAGAGAGAGAGAGAGAGAGAGAGAGAGAGAGAGAGAGAGAGAGAGAGAGAGAGAGAGAGAGAGAGAGAGAGAGAGAGAGAAAGAGAGAGAGAGAGAGAGAGAGAGAGAAAACTGGTTGCGGTTTATCTCTTCGTTTGTGGCTAATGAAGTGGGGGTGTGTTTGGGGGGGTTTTAAAATATAATCTTTTTGTTAGAGGGGGGGGGTTGGGGGGTTTTGTGGTTGTTTTTTTTTTTAGTGGGTTTTGGGTTGGGTTTGGGAGGGCAGCTCTAGGAGCCTGCAGGCCCTGGAGTGTCTCCTCGTCCCTGGCTGAGTCTCCATCTGATTGGACGAGACGGGGAGAAAGCAGGACCAGAGGAGGAGCAGGGAGCCGCCTCTTTGGTCTGTTTCTGAGCCGTTTTTGTCTCTAACTGCTGATGAATACGCTGCTGTATCACCTTGCTGTGTACCCACATCCATACACGCCTCTGTAACACGCCTCCGTACACGCCTTCATACACACATCCATACACACCTCTGTAACACGCCTCCGTACACGCCTCCATACACACATCCACACATCCATACACGCCTCCATACACGCCTCTGTAACACGCCTCCGTACACGCCTCCATACACACATCCACACACGCCTTCATACACACATCCATACACGCCTCTGTAACACGCCTCCGTACACGCCTCCATACACACATCCATACACACATACACACATCCATACACGCCTCCAAACACGCCTCTGTAACACGCCTCCTACACATACACACCTCCGTAACACGCCTCCATACACGCCTCCATACACGCCTCTATACACACCTCCGCCTCCATACACGCCTCCGTACACGCCTCCATACACGCCTCCATACACACATCCGTACACACATACGCGCCTCCATACACGCCTCCATCCGTACACGCCTCCATACACACCTCCGTACACGCCTCCGTACACGCCTCCATACACGCCTCCATACACACCTCCATACACGCCTCTGTAACACGCCTCCGTACACGCCTCCATACACGCCTCCATACACGCCCCCATACACGCCCCCATACACGCTTCCGTACACGCCTCCATACACGCCTCTGTAACACGCCTCCGTACACGCCTCCATACACACATCCGTACACGCCTCCATACACACCTCCGTACACGCCTCCGTACACGCCTCCATACACGCCTCCGTACACGCCTCTGTACACGCCTCCGTACACGCCTCCATACACGCCTCCATACACACATCCATACACGCCTCCATACACGCCTCTGTAACACGCCTCCGTACACACATCTGTACACGCCTCCATACACGCCTCTGTAACACGCCTCCATACACGCCTCCATACACGCCTCCATACACGCCTCCGTACACGCCTCGGTACACGCCTCTGTACACGCCTTCATACACGCCTCTGTACACGCCTCTGTACACGCCTCCATACACGCCTCCGTACACGCCTCCATACACGCCTCCATACACGCCTCCATACACGCCTCTGTAACACGCCTCTGTAACACGCCTCCGTACACGCCTCCGTACACGCCTCTGTACACACCTTCATACACGCCTCTGTAACACGCCTCCATACACGCCTCCATACACGCCCCCATACACGCCTCCGTACACGCCTCCATACACGCCTCCATACACGCCTTCATACACACCTTCATACACGCCTCCATACACGCCTCCATACACGCCTCCATAAACGCCTCCATACACGCCTCCATACACGCCCCCATACACGCTTCCATACACGCCTTCATACACACATCCATACACGCCTCTGTAACACGCCTCCATAAACGCCTCCATACACGCCCCCCTACACGCTTCCGTACACACCTCCATACACGCCTCTGTAAAACGCCTCCAAACACGCCTCCATACACGCCCCCATACACGCTTCCGTACACACCTCCATACACGCCTCTGTAACACGCCTCCATACACGCCTCCATACACGCCCCCATACACGCTTCCGTACACGCCTCCATACACGCCTCTGTAACACGCCTCCATACACGCCTCCATACACGTCCCCATACACGCTGCCATACACGCTTCAATACATTTCGATACACGGCCCCGCCGTTCCATCGGCAACCGTACACGATCTGTAACACGCTCCACATACACGCTCCCCCATACACACTTTTCTTCATACACACATCCATACACGCCTCTGTAACACGCCTCCATACACGCCCCCATACACGCTTCCGTACACACCTCCATACACGCCTCTGTAACACGCCTCCATACACGCCCCCATACACACTTCCGTACACACCTCCATACACGCCTCTGTAACACGCCTCCATACACGCCCCCATACACCCTCCGTACACACCTCCATACACGCCTCTGTAACACGCCTCCATACACGCCCCCATACACACTTCCGTACACACCTCCATACACGCCTCTGTGTAACACGCCTCCATACACGCCCCCATACACGCTTCCGTACACACCTCCATACACGCCTCTGTAACACGCCTCCATACACGCCTCCATACACACATCCATACACGCCCCCCTACACGCCTCCGTACACGCCTCCATACACGCCTCCATACACGCCTCCGTACACGCCTCCATACACGCCTCCATACACGCCCCCATACACGCTTCCGTACACACCTCCATACACGCCTCTGTAACACGCCTCCATACACGCCTCCATACACGCCTCCATACACGCTTCCGTACACGCCTCCATACACGCCTCTGTAACACGCCTCCATACACGCCTCCATACTAGGGCTGGGAATCACTAGGTACCTTGTGATACGATACTATCACGATATTTTGCCTACGATAACGATAATATCACGATACAGTAATTCTGCAAAAATCAATATATTGCAATACATTTATCCACAATAGACCACAGTTTTTGTCCCTGAAGACATTCCAAATTTATCGACCAAAGTGAATCCATGTGAAATGAATTACAAAATATTATCAATCAGTAGCACATACGTGACATCAGTTCATATGAAATGAGCAAAACAGTAAAACAAAGTGCACAGTGGTTCTTCTTAAGAAAGCATATAAAAAATAAACATTTCAGTCATTATTTCTTCATAATCTCAAAAAAACTGGGGGTTCTATACACAACTCTGGACACACATTTTACATTTGTACTTTACACCATGTTTAAAGTTTAACCTGAACCGTACACGCCTGCACATAGATATCAGTGCTGATACAGGGACTTTTCATACATGCCTCGACACCCCTGCAGACAAGAACCACCATACATGCCTCATAGACGCCTCTCACTGGTCTCTTACACAAATCTCGTACGAGACTTTCATACAAATCTTCATACACGCTTTTTAAAATATCGATATGATATCGCACACACAAAATATACACGATATTTCAGTACACGATATTTTCATACACGCCTCCGTACACGCCTCCGTACACACCTCCATACACGCCTCCGTACACACCTTCATACACACCTCCGTACACGCCTTCATACACGCCTCCGTACACGCCTTCATACACGCCTCTATACACACCTCCATACACACCTCCGTACACGCCTTCATACACGCCTCCGTACACACCTTCATACACACCTCCGTACACGCCTTCATACACGCCTCCGTACACGCCTCCATACACGCCTCTGTACACACCTTCATACACACCTCCGTACACGCCTCCATACACGCCTCTGTACACACCTTCATACACACCTCCGTACACACCTTCATACACACCTCCGTGGACACACCTTCATACGACACCTCCGTACACGCCTGTCATACACGCCTCTGTACCTACATCTGCTCTCTATACACACCTCCGTACACGCCTTCATACACGCCTTCATACACGCCTCCATACACGCCTCTGTACACACCTTCATACACACCTCCATTAACACGGCCTTTAACATGGCGTAGTCCTGCAGACGTGTTCCTCAGAGGAGGTTCATGGATGAGAACTCTGATCAGAGTTGATGGTTCAGTATGAGCTGAGGTGTCCTGCAGGGAGCCCCAGGTTTTCTGGAACCATGATTCCGGTGAAAACAGGACGAGGGAGTTCGCAGTAACCTGCAGCGTCTTCATACCTGCCTTTTCTCCTGCAGATCTGCACCCTGCAGCGCCAGGGCCGGACGCTCGTCTCCACCGTGCCGGACACCGCTGAGAAAGAAGCCCAGGCTCTGTTCGTCCAGCAGGTAAGCCCACGCCTACCTGGATGGAAGCCTGGAGGGACACTCTTCCTCCTGAAACAGCCATCTTCTCTTTACTGGTTTTCACTCCAGATCCTGGAGATCATCCTTCATGTTCAGCCCAGAATTCACACTGACCATTCCTAGTACTACTCTACTCACTCCTAGTACTGCTATCCTCACTCCTAGTACTACTCTACTCACTCCTAGTACTACTCTACTCACTCCTAGTACTGCTATCCTCACTCCTAGTACTACTCTACTCACTCCTAGTACTGCTCTACTCACTCCTAGTACTACTCTACTCACTCCTAGTACTACTCTACGCACTCCTAGTACTACTCTACTCACTCCTAGTACTACTCTACTCACTCCTAGTACTACTCTACTCACTCCTAGTACTACTCTACGCACTCCTAGTACTACTCTACGCACTCCAAGTACTACTCTACTCACTCCTAGTACAACTCTACTCACTCCTAGTACTACTCTACGCACTCCTAGTACTACTCTACTCACTCCTAGTACTACTCTACTCACTCCTAGTACTACTCTACTCACTCCTAGTACTACTCTACGCACTCCTAGTACTGCTCTACTCACTCCTAGTACTACTCTACGCACTCCTAGTGCTTCTCTACTCACTCCTAGTACTACTCTACTCACTCCTAGTACTACTCAACTCACTCCTAGTACTACTCTACTCACTCCTAGTACTACTCTACTCACTCCTAGTACTACTCTACTCACTCCTAGTACTACTCTACGCACTCCTAGTACTACTCTATGCACTCCTAGTACTACTCTACTCACTCCTAGTACTACTCTACTCACTCCTAGTACTACTCTACTCACTCCTAGTACTACTCTACTCACTCCTAGTACTACTCTACTCACTCCTAGTACTACTATAGGCACTCCTAGTACTACTCTACTCACTCCTAGTACTACTCTAGTACTACTCTACACACTCCTAGTACTACTCTACGCACTCCTAGTACTTCTCTACTCACTCCTAGTACTACTCTGCTCACTCCTAGTACTACTCTACTCACTCCTAGTACTACTCTACTCACTCCTAGTACTACTCTACTCACTCCTAGTACTACTCAACTCACTCCTAGTACTACTCTACTCACTCCTAGTACTACTCTACTCACTCCTAGTACTGCTCTACTCACTCCTAGTAATGCTCTACTCACTCCTAGTACTACTCTGCTCACTCCTAGTACTGCTCTACTCACTCCTAGTACTACTCTACTCACTCCTAGTACTACTCTACTCACTCCTAGTAATGCTCTATGCACTCCTAGTACTACTCTGCTCACTCCTAGTACTGCTCTACTCACTCCTAGTACTACTCTACTCACTCCTAGTACTACTCTACTCACTCCTAGTAATGCTCTATGCACTCCTAGTACTACTCTACTCACTCCTAGTACTGCTCTACTCACTCCTAGTACTACTTTACTCACTCCTAGTACTACTCTACTCACTCCTAGTAATGCTCTACGCACTCCTAGTACTACTCTACTCACTCCTAGTACTGCTTTACTCACTCCTAGTACTACTCTACTCACTCCTAGTACTACTCTACTCACTCCTAGTAATGCTCTAGGCACTCCTAGTACTACTTTACTCACTCCTAGGACTACTCTACTCACTCCTAGTACTACTCTACTCACTCCTAGTAATGCTCTATGCACTCCTAGTACTACTCTACTCACTCCTAGTACTACTCTACTCACTCCTAGTAATGCTCTAGGCACTCCTAGTACTACTCTACGCACTCCTAGTACTACTCTACTCACTCCTAGTACTACTCTACTCACTCCTAGTAATGCTCTAGGCACTCCTAGTACTACTCTACTCACTCCTAGTACTGCTCTACTCACTCCTAGTACTACTCTACTCACTC
Source organism: Atherinomorus stipes (assembly GCA_023101725.1). NCBI lineage: Eukaryota > Metazoa > Chordata > Actinopteri > Atheriniformes > Atherinidae > Atherinomorus > Atherinomorus stipes. The sequence continues at coordinate 38,075 of JALJCO010005539.1, forward strand.
CTAGTAATGCTCTATGCACTCCTAGTACTACTCTACTCACTCCTAGTACTGCTCTACTCACTCCTAGTACTACTCTACTCACTCCTAGTAATGCTCTATGCACTCCTAGTACTGCTCTACTCACTCCTAGTACTACTCTACTCACTCCTAGTACTACTCTACTCACTCCTAGTAATGCTCTACGCACTCCTAGTACTACTCTGCTCACTCCTAGTACTGCTCGACTCACTCCTAGTACTACTCTACTCACTCCTAGTACTACTTTACTCACTCCTAGTACTACTCTACTCACTCCTAGTACTACTCTACTCACTCCTAGTACCACTCTACTCACTCCTAGTAATGCTCTAGGCACTCCCAGTACTACTCTACTCACTCCTAGTAATGCTCTATGCACTCCTAGTACTACTCTACTCACTTCTAGTACTGCTCTACTTACTCCTAGTACTACTCTACTCACTCCTAGTACTACTCTACTCACTCCTAGTAATGCTCTATGCACTCCTAGTACTACTCTACTCACTCCTAGTACTACTCTACTCACTCCTAGTAATGCTCTATGCACTCTTAGTACTACTCTACGCACTCCTAGTACTACTCTACTCACACCTAGTAATGCTCTTTGCACTCCTAGTACTACTTCACTCATTCCTAGGATTACCTTACTCATTCCTACGTTTACCTTACTCATTCCTACGATTACTTTACTCATTCCTACGATTACTTTACTCATTCCTACGATTACTTTACTCATTCCTACGATTACTTTACTCATTCCTACGATTACTTTACTCATTCCTACGATTACCTTACTCATTCCTACGATTACTTTACTCATTCCTACGATTTCTTCACTCATTCCTACGATTACTTTACTCATTCCTACGATTACCTTACTCATTCCTACGATTACTTCACTCATTCCTAGGATTACTTTACTCATTCCTAGGATTACCTTACTCATTCCTACGATTACTTCACTCATTCCTACGATTACCTTACTCATTCCTACGATTACTTTACTCATTCCTACGATTACTTTACTCATTCCTAGGATTACCTTACTCATTCCTAGGATTACTTTACTCATTCCTACGATTACTTCACTCATTCCTAGGATTACTTCACTCATTCCTACGATTACTTCACTCATTCCTACGATTACCTTACTCATTCCTACGATTACTTCACTCATTCCTACGATTACTTTACTCATTCCTACGATTACTTCACTCATTCCTAGGATTACCTTACTCATTCCTACGATTACTTCACTCATTCCTACGATTACCTTACTCATTCCTAGGATTACCTTGCTCATTCCTAGGATTACCTTACTCATTCCTAGGATTACCTTGCTCATTCCTAGGATTACTTCACTCATTCCTAGGATTACCTTACTCATTCCTACGATTACTTCACTCATTCCTACGATTACCTTACTCATTCCTAGGATTACCTTGCTCATTCCTAGGATTACCTTACTCATTCCTAGGATTACCTTACTCATTCCTAGGATTACCTTGCTCATTCCTAGGATTACCTTACTCATTCCTAGGATTACCTTACTTGTTTCTAGATGAACTGAGCTGCTATTCTCTGGTTTCCACTGACAGTAATGTGGTTTTCTTTCAGGGGGAAATAACATTTACGTGTTGTACTGTGTTCCAGGTGAAGTTACTCTGACACAGTAGCCCATAACTGGATTGTGATACTTCTGTAGTATTGTCACATGTCTCAGCGTCCTGTAGAGACCAGGATTACACATATAGCCCTGTAGTTTTGGAAGTAAACTTCAGTTTTGGGGGATGTTATTGCAGACAGGAGGCAAGTGAAGACGAACAGTTTTATTGTCCCAAGTGGGAAGCTTGTTGCACAGAAAGGTCCTCAGAAAAGTAAAAACAAAAAAAATCTTCTCACACCCATTAAACATCCAACACGAGTGTCCGCTAGAATCCCCGATGACAAACAGGGAACAGTTCACCAAAGACCTTTAAATAGTTAAAATGCACAACATAGCATAAAACACTTCTGAAAAGGATCATTCGATAAAAACAGAAGAAAAAGGATAAAATCATCTGTGACTGTTTAAGGAGTTTTCAGTCTCAGGATTCTAAATCTCAGACCAGAGGGAAGAAGTTCAAAGTCCTCATGTAGAGGGTGGATCCGATTACCCACGATGCCTCTGACCTTCCTCACTACCAGCTGCTCATACAGCAGGCAGTGAGGACTGAGGGAGGACTTTTATTCTGCTAGCCACCTTCATGCTTAACCAGCATATTTGCTGTAACAGACAAATGGATCTGGTGATGACGGGGTTAAACGAGCTGCGTTCTCCACCCTCCTGTTTCCTCACAGTGGGGGTGCAGTGGATTAGTCACAGATGGAGTCCACAGTTCACCGCTGGTTCAGAGGAGCTGAGCGGCGGGTTTGTCGGGGTGCGGCCTGATAGCGCGTGATAGGTGATCGTCCCCCGTGGCTGGACCAGGAATGACATCACCGCTGCAGCTGGAGCAGCTGTATGTTCTTTCCTCAACATTTCACTGACCTTTGGTTCAGTCCACATGTGGTTTTCATGGATTCTGAGAACTGATGAGCTCACACTGAGATAAGAACTCACACAAAAACTGACAACTTTTTGTCTATTTGATGATTTACCAAGTTATAATACCACAAGATAAACTCAGATTGTTTGTGGAAGACAGTTTAATTGACTTTAGTTGCCCAAAATCAGCTTCTCTCAGAGATTTTAGATATTGCAGTAATAATAATAGTAATCATTGTTTGTGCTTATGTGTATCAGAAATAATTACGAGCAAGAGGAAAGTAGAAGTTCATCAAAAGTATTTCCAGAATGTAGGAAAGTATACAATTGTGAACGAAGCTTCGACAGCATACGTGCATTCAGTGAAGGAAGTGACAGCATGACATTAAAGGCCTCCTTCCACTGAAAACCCGTTTAACTTGCTCCTTCTGAAATACGGAGGGTTTCACATGCTGACTTGCTAGCGTTGCGTTCCCCCCAGTCGGCTGTGCTTCCTCATCACAGAAACAATACGAAGAGAAGAGTGAATCGGGAACAGCCTCGCACTTCTACGTCACATTGCAAATAGCGTATCCCACGTGGGGTTTCTATCTGTCCATTGGAAGGCAGGTAACCCTCCACTACACACTAGAAGTGAAGACAGCACGACTGTAGCTTCAGAGTTGAGAAGCTAATTAGCTAACTGTTTGTTAGCATGGCGGAACAAACTTGTTTGTCGGCTCTATTTCCTGTCTGTAACGAAATAAGAGCGGAGGGCGGAGCTTCCTTCATACATTGATGGGAGGCAGCCAATCAGACGGAAATTCATGAGAAGGACCCGGAAAAGCTGCCGTTGGACCACAAGCCTCTCTTCTAGTATACAAATACAGCTGGATACAAAGATACCAGAAGGTTTTTTTAAACAGAAACGATGCAGAATGCATTCAATAATAATGGAGAACACAGAAATATTAATGAAATAACCATGGAAGTACAACTTTAAAATGAAACTGTAAAGTGTGGCAGGGACTGCCGTGTGCTGCTTCAGGTTAAAGGGCGTGACCTGTTAGCATGATTAGGTACTCACGCGGTCACAGGGAGATATAAGCTGAGATTGACAATCATGCATGATGTAATACACCACACCGCCATTTATTTTATAAAAACTGAAAAAGAAGTGAGAAGCAGTGAGTGGAAAACTGTGTAGATCCTTTCTGCTGCAGGAATGATGAGGTTGGTTATCGGCCTGCTGATCAATGTCTGAAAACTGATCATCAGGATCAGCTCCTCAGGTTAACACCATGCCCAGGAGGAAAGACACCAGAATGATCCCAGCTGCTGCTGCCCATCAGTCTGGGACTGGAGTCCATCGTTCTATAGAGAAACTGCCAGTATGAACCAGTATAAACCCGTATAAACCTGGATGAACCAGATTGAAGCCATATGAACCGGTATAAACCACTGTGAACCAGTATGAACCCATATGAACCAGTAAGAACCAGGATGAACCCGTACGAACCAGAACAAGCCAGTATGAACCCGTATGATCCTGAATGTACCCGTGTGAACCAGTATGGACCTGTGTGAACCAGTATGAACCAGTAAAAACCTGAATGAACCAGTAAGAACCCATGTGCACCAGTATAAACCAGTATGAAGCCATATGAACTGGTATGAACCATTATAAATCTGTATGAATCAGTGTGAACCAGTAAGAACCCGTATGAACCAGTATAAAGCCATATGAACTGGTATAAACCATTATAAACCCGTATGGACCAGTGGAAACAGTAAGAACCTGTATGAACCAGTATAAAGCCATATGAACTGGTATAAACCATTATAAACCCGTATGAACCAGTGGAAATAGTAAGAACCTGTGTGAACCAGTATGAAGCCATATGAACCAGTATAAAACACTGTGAACCCGTTTTAACCAGTATGAACCCGTATGAACCAGTATGAACCCGTGTTAACCAGTATGAACCCTAATGAACCAGTAAAAACCAGTATGAACCAGTTAGAACCCGTGTGAACCAGCATGAAGCCATATGAACCTGTATAAACCAGTATAATCCTGTATGAACCAGTGTGAACCAGTAAGAACCAATGTAAACCAGTATGTACCCATATGAACCGGTAAGAACCAGTATAAACCTGTATGGACCAGTACGAACCTGTGTGAACCAGTAAAAATCCATATGAACCCGTAAGAACCAGATTGAACCCGTATAATTCAGTATGAACCAGTCTGAACCATTATGAACCCGTAAGAACCAGTATGAACCAGTATGAAGCCATATGAACTGGTGTAAACCACTGTGAACCCGTTGAACCTGTGTGATCCGTATAAACCAGTATGAACCCGTGTGAACCAGTATGAACCAGCAAGAACCTGTATGAACCAGTTAGAACCAACAAAAACCTGTATGAACCAGTAAGAACCAGTATGAACCAACAAAAACCTGTATGAACCAGTAAGATCCCATGTGCACCAGTATAAACCAGTATGAAGCCATATGAACTAGTATAAACCATTAGAAACCCTTATGAACCAATGTGAACCAGTAAGAACCAGTATGAACCAGTACAAAGCCATATGAACTGGTATAAACCATTATAAACCCGTATGAACCAGTGGAAACAGTAAGAACCCATGTGAACCAGTATGAAGTCATATGAACCAGTATAAAACACTGAACCCGTTTGAACCAGTATGAACCCGTGTGAACCAGTATGAGCCCATATGAGCCAGCAAAAACCATTATGAACCAGTTAGAACCCGTGTAAACCAGCAGGAAGCCATATGAACCAGTATAAACCTGTATGAACCAGTGTGAACCAGTAAGAACCAGTGTAAACCAGTATGTACCCATATGAACCGGTAAGAACCAGTATGAACCTGTATGGACCAGTACGAACCTGTGTGAACCAGTATGAATTCATATGAACCCGTAAGAACCAGGTTGAACCCGTATGAACCAGTATGAACCCGTGTGAACCAGTATGAACCAGCAAGAACCAGTATGAACCAATAAGAAGCCATATGAACTGATGTAAACCACTGTGAACCCGTATGAACCAGTATGAACCTGTATGATCCCGTATGAACCAGTATGAACCCGTGTGAACCCGTATGAACCCGTATGATCCCGTGTGAACCAGTATGAACCCGTGTGAACCAGTATGAATCAGCAAGGACCAGTAAGAACCAGTATGAACCAGCAAGAACCTGTATAAACCAGTAAGAACCAGTATGAACCCGTATGATTCCGTATGAACCAGTACGAACCCGTGTGACCCAGTATGAACCAGCAAGAACCAGTATGAACCAGTATGAAGCCATATGAACTGGTGTAAACCACTGTGAACCCGTATGAACCAGTATGAACCCGTATGATCCCAAGTATGAACCCGTGTGAACCCGTATGAACCTGTATGATCCCGTATGAACCAGTATGAACCCGTGTGAACCAGTATGAACCAGCAAGGACCAGTAAGAACCAGTATGAACCAGCAAGAACCTGTATAAACCAGTAAGAACCAGTATGAACCCGTATGATACCGTATGAACCAGTACGAACCCGTGTGACCCAGTATGAACCAGCAAGAACCAGTATGAACCAGTATGAAGCCATATGAACTGGTGTAAACCACTGTGAACCCGTATGAACCAGTATGAACCCGTATGATCCCGTATGAACCCGTATGAACCACGCAAGAACCAGTATGAACCCGTGTGAACCAGTAAGAACCAGCAAGAACCTGTAAGAACCAGTAAGAACCAGTATGAACCAGCAAGAACCTGTATAAACCAGTAAGAACCAGTATGAACCCGTATGATCCTGTATGAACCAGTATGAACCCGTGTGAACCAGTAAGAACCAGAAAGAACCAGTATGAACCAGCAAGAACCAGTAAGAACCAGTAAGAACCAGAATGAACCAGAATGAACCAGTATGAACCTGCATGAATGGGCAAAGGATGACGGCGCAGCGACTCTGAGCAGACAGACTACAGAATAATTATTCAAATCAGCTGTCAGTCACCGAGAAGGAAAGATCCAGACATAAGTTGAAAGTGTTGGACAGTAGTGACCCGTACAGAGAAGCGACTGCTGGATACGAGCCGTTAAACATCACCACGTCCCTGCTGAACCTGCATTCAGAGATATTTACATCTGTCTGGTTGAGAAGCGTCACCGTCCACCGCTGCCAGGATGAAGGTTTGTAAGAGCACCGACAGTTCTCACTAAGAACTACTGTTCACACAGAAATAGAATGATTTCCTCTCATTTTAACTTGTTACAGCCTCAGGTTTAGAAATGATGGAGCGCTATGAGGACGTAAATAAAAAGCATATAGGACAGGTATGCAGAAAAAACAAAGAATATCCTTCTAAATATCAGTGTTACATCTCCTCTTTGTGCTATTCAGCTGACTATGAGCGTAACAGGATCTCCACATCCCTCCTGTGGGAGTTTATTTGTGTAACTGCATCCCTCCGTTTTAGCTAGTAGCTAACATCAACTCGTACGGAGGACGGCGGGCGACTACAGACCACTTCAACACGTATACATGTACGCTAACTACAAATGGATGAATGTAGGTGTGGGCATTACTGACCGTTGATGAAGTGCTAATGGGTGTTTCTCTGGAGGGGCGGCCATGTTTGCTGTACCTGGGGACCGAGGTGTGTTTGGTAGAACTGATCCACAGATTTCTTCCCTCAGGGTGTCTTATAGGACGGAATGCGGTAAAAACCAGGCAAAAACAACCCCAGCTTTTTTTCCCCGGTGGATTGTGCACCCGATCATAAAACAGCCTGTCTCATCAGCAGGACTGTGATCCCGGACGCTGGGGGGTGAGGGGTGGGGGGGTGTCCAGTTTTCCTCGGGATGAGAGCTTCTTCCTGATGTCGCCCCAGCTGCATCTGCAGAAGCTCCTCCATCTTTGTCAGTTTCAGACCAGATGACGCTGGAAGGAAGCGGGACGCTCCCCTCCAGAAACCTGAGCCAGAAACCCTGTTTAGGCCGGATCCTCCTCACTCCTCCTCCTCCTCACTCCTCCTCCTCTTTCTGTCTCTGCAGTGCATCAAGACTTACAAGTCCGACTGGCATGTGGTCAACTACAAGTACGAGGAATATTCTGGAGATTTCCGCCAGCTCCCCAAGTAAGTGATGATTCAGACGAGGTGTAGCTTAGCCTCCAGATGGTTCTCCACGTTGGCGTCTGTTAGCAGCCATGCAGGACTGTGCTGTCCAGAGGATGCTGCGTCCATGTGTCCAGCATGGTAGCAGAGGGACGATGTCCAACCCTGCCCAACAGATTCAAGGCTTCTCTTGATAATCTGAAGTTAATTTTTCATTTTATTCTTTTGAATACTTGACTGAATTTCACTCTTTTTTTTTTTTAAGTCTTCAAAATAAAATATCACTGAGCGTTTTCCTGAAACTGTTCCACAACTTTTAGAGCCAGTTTGTCTCAGATTGGACAACCTCTGTCCATCTTTCCATCTGAGAGACTCTGAAATGCTCCTTTTATACCCAGTCATGTTCCTGACCTGTTCCCAGTTAAACCAGTCATGTTCCTGACCTGTTCCCAGTTAAACCAGTCATGTTACTGGTCTGTTCCCAGTTAAACCAGTCATGTTACTGGTCTGTTCCCAGTTAAACCAGTCTTGTTACTGGTCTGTTCCCAGTTAAACCAGTCGTGTTACTGGTCTGTTCCCAGTTAAACCGGTCTTGTTACTGGTCTGTTCCCAGTTAAACTGGTGTTGTTACTGGTCTGTGCCCAGTTAAACCAGTCATGTTACTGGTCTGTTCCCAGTTAAACCAGTCTTGTTACTGGTCTGTTCCCAGTTAAACCAGTCATGTTACTGGTCTGTTCCCAGTTAAACCAGTCTTGTTACTGGTCTGTTCCCAGTTAAACCAGTCATGTTACTGGTCTGTTCCCAGTTAAACCAGTCATGTTACTGGTCTGTTCCCAGTTAAACCAGTCATGTTACTGGTCTGTTCACCAGTTAAACCGGTCTTGTTACTGGTCTGTTCCCAGTTAAACCGGTCTTGTTACTGGTCTGTTCCCAGTTAAACCAGTCATGTTACTGATCTGTTCCCAGTTAAACCAGTCTTGTTACTGGTCTGTTCCCAGTTAAACTGGTGTTGTTACTGGTCTGTTCCCAGTTAAACCAGTCATGTTACTTGTCTGTTCCCAGTTAAACCGGTGTTGTTTCTGGTCTGTTCCCAGTTAAACCGGTGTTGTTACTGGTCTGTTCCCAGCTAAACCAGTCATGTTACTGGTCTGTTCCAGTTAAACCGGTCTTGTTACTGGTCTGTTCCCAGTTAAACCGGTGTTGTTACTGGTCTGTTCCCAGTTAAACCGGTGTTGTTACTGGTCTGTTCCCAGTTAAACCAGTCATGTTACTGGTCTGTTCCCAGTTAAACCGGTGTTGTTACTGGTCTGTTTCCAGTTAAACCAGCCATGTTACCGGTCTGTTCCCAGTTAAACTCGTGTTGTTACTGGTCTGTTCCCAGTTAAACCAGTCATGTTACTGGTCTGTTCCCAGTTAAACTGGTGTTGTTACTGGTCTGTTCCCAGTTAAACCAGTCATGTTACTGGTCTGTTCCCAGTTAAACCGGTGTTGTTACTGGTCTGTTTCCAGTTAAACCAGCCATGTTACCGGTCTGTTCCCAGTTAAACTGGTGTTGTTACTGGTCTGTTCCCAGTTAAACCAGTCATGTTACTGGTCTGTTCCCAGTTAAACCGGTGTTGTTACTGGTCTGTTCCCAGTTAAACCAGTCATGTTACTGGTCTGTTCCCAGTTAAACCGGTGTTGTTACTGGTCTGTTCCCAGTTAAACCAGTCATGTTACTGGTCTGTTCCCAGTTAAACCGGTGTTGGTACTGGTCTGTTCCCGGAAAGGGTTAAACGTCTGTTCTGGTTGTCCCAGTTAAACCGGTGTTGTTACTGGTCTGTTGTAAACCAGTCATGTTACTGGTCTGTTCCCAGTTAAACCGGTGTTGTTACTGGTCTGTTCCCAGTTAAACCAGTCATGTTACTGGTCTGTTCCCAGTTAAACCATGTTGTTACTGTCTGGTCCCAGTTAAACCAGTCATCTGTTCCCGTTAACCGTCACGTTCCTGGTCTGTTCCCAGTTAAACCAGTCATGTTACTGGTCTGTCCCAGTTAAACCGGTGTTGTTACTGGTCTGTTCCCAGCTAAACCAGTCATGTTACTGGTCTGTTCCCAGTTAAACCGATGTTGTTACTGGTCTGTCCCAGTTAAACCAGTCACGTTCCTGACCTGTTCCCAGTTAAACCAGTCATGTTACTGGTCTGTCCCAGTTAAACCGGTGTTGTTACTGGTCTGTTCCCAGCTAAACCAGTCATGTTACTGGTCTGTTCCCAGTTAAACCGGTGTTGTTACTGGTCTGTCCCAGTTAAACCGGTGTTGTTACTGGTCTGTCCCAGTTAAACCAGTCATGTTACTGGTCTGTTCCCAGTTAAACCAGTCATGTTACTGGTCTGTTCCCAGTTAAACCGGTGTTGTTACTGGTCTGTTCCCAGTTAAACCAGTCATGTTACTAGTCTGTCCCAGTTAAACCGGTGTTGTTACTGGTCTGTTCCCAGTTAAACCGGTGTTGTTACTGGTCTGTCCCAGTTAAACCAGTCATGTTACTGGTCTGTCCCAGTTAAACCGGTGTTGTTACTGGTCTGTCCCAGTTAAACCAGTCACGTTCCTGACCTGTTCCCAGTTAAACCAGTCACGTTCCTGACCTGTTCCCAGTTAACCTGATGACGTGTTAACGTCTCCTCCCATTGTCAGTGTTCCAGCCAGTTGCAGGCCTGTTGCCGGGCAGGTTTGGGGTCAGTCGTTACATCTTATATCCATGCGGGTTTTCTTGCTGCAGGGTTGCACATCTCTTCTCTGCAGCTTTGCTAACGGTCTGCTGAGCATGCTCAGTCCCTCGCAGGCATTTGGTAAATCCTGCTGCGTTTAATGACCCTGGCCTTCGTTTCCAGCCCAGTGAACGGTTTAGCCAGAACACCGTTATCTTGGGTATCTGCCTCCTTCACAACAATAGGAAACTTCCTGTGTTTCCCACCAAGATAAGCAGGACTATTCCTGGAGAAGTCTTGACTGAGACAATCGGAGCGATCGGAAAATCTCAGTGCACCATGTGTCCTTGGACGAGCCTCTTTCCTCGAGGACAGGAATGAGCTTTACAGATGTTGTGTCTCATGGTCCAAACATTGTGGAGTAAAAGCTAGACAAACCCCGGCCTTGGCCTTGATGTTATTTATACAAGCCGTTCCCCGGAGAAAGCCGGGTCTGGTAGGGGTCAAAGGTCACACAGGCTGTGGCTTGAGCTGCATTTAGAGAAGCAGCTGCAGTTTGGCAGCTGAACATTGTGAGATGGAAGAATGACTGAAATAAAAAGAAAAGTGTTTCTATGATTTCTGTGGATTCTCTAATATAAGTTACATAATCAGGTTATCATGTCTCCAAAATGTATTTGAGCCCAGATCTTCTCCATTTATGCTTACGGCTAAATGACAGAACCAAAGGTCAAAGGTGGTTAAACCTTTGTTTCCATCTGTGTGTCTCTCGGCCACAGATCCACATATCCAACATGTCGCGTTGTCTCGTTGCATCTGCATGTCGCTGCATTCTTCTGCCACGCAGGGCCGGCGTAGAAATATGGAACGAACTCTGGATGCTCTGATGCAGGAGCTGTAAAAACACCCCAGAGTATTCCCACATCGTACTACAGCATTAGCATTTGTGCTGGAGTATTCAACCAGGAGTATTTTTCCCCCAGTATTTATGCAGGAATGTTTTTCCTGGAGTATTCGTGCAGGAGTATTTTTCCTCGAGTATTTGTGCAGTTGTATTCGTGTAGGAGTTTTTTTCCTGGAGTATTTGTGCAGGAATATTCGTGCAGGAGTGTTTTTCTTGGAGTATTTGAGAGGAGTATTTTTCCTGGAGTATTCATGCAGGAGTATTTTTCCTGGAGTATTCGTGCAGGAGTATTGTTCCTGCAGTATTCGTGCAGGAGTGTTTTTCCTGCAGTATTCGTGCAGGAGTATTGTTCCTGCAGTATTTGTGCAGGAGTGTTTTTCCTGGAGTATTCGTGCAGGAGTGTTTTTCCTGCAGTATGCGTGCAGCAGTATTTTTCCTGGAGTATTCGTGTAGGAGTGTTTTTCCTGCAGTATTCGTGCAGCAGTATTCATGCAGGAGTATTTTTCCTGGAGTATTCATGCAGGAGTATTTTTCCTGGAGTATTCGTGCAGGAGTATTGTTCCTGCAGTATTCGTGCAGGAGTGTTTTTCCTGCAGTATTCGTGCAGGAGTATTGTTCCTGCAGTATTCGTGCAGGAGTGTTTTTCCTGGAGTATTCGTGCAGGAGTGTTTTTCCTGCAGTATGCGTGCAGCAGTATTTTTCCTGGAGTATTCGTGTAGGAGTGTTTTTCCTGCAGTATTCGTGCAGCAGTATTCGTGCAGGAGTGTTTTTCTGCAGTATCCGTGCAGCAGTATTTTTCCTGGAGTATTCGTGCAGGAGTGTTTTTCCTGCAGTATTCGTGCAGCAGTATTAGTGCAGGAGTGTTTTTCTGCAGTATCCGTGCAGCAGTATTTTTCCTGGAGTATTCGTGCAGGAGTGTTTTTCCTGCAGTATTCGTGCAGCAGTATTCGTGCAGGAGTGTTTTTCTGCAGTATTCGTGCAGCAGTATTCGTGCAGGAGTGTTTTTCTGCAGTATTCGTGTAGGAGTGTTTTTCCTGCAGTATTCATGCAGCAGTATTCGTGCAGGAGTGTTTTTCTGCAGTATTCGTGCAGGAGTGTTTTTCCTGCAGTATTCGTGCTGCAGTATTCGTGCAGGAGTGTTTTTCTGCAGTATTCGTGCAGGAGTGTTTTTCCTGCAGTATTCGTGCAGCAGTATTCGTGCAGGAGTGTTTTTCCTGCAGTATTCGTGCAGCAGTATTCGTGTAGGAGTGTTTTTCCTGCAGTATTCGTGCAGCAGTATTCGTGTAGGTGTGTTTTTCCTGCAGTATTCGTGCAGCAGTATTCGTGCAGGAGTGTTTTTCTGCAGTATTCGTGCAGCAGTATTCGTGCAGGAGTGTTTTTCCTGCAGTATTCTTGCAGCAGTATTCGTGCAGGAGTGTTTTTCCTGCAGTATTCGTGCTACAGTATTCGTGCAGCAGTATTCGTGCAGGAGTGTTTTTCCTGCAGTATTCGTGCAGCAGTATTCGTGCAGGAGTGTTTTTCCTGCAGTATTCGTGCTACAGTATTCGTGCAGCAGTATTCGTGCAGGAGTGTTTTTCTGCAGTAATCGTGCAGCAGTATTCGTGCAGGAGTGTTTTTCTGCAGTATTCGTGCAGGAGTGTTTTTCTGCAGTATTCGTGCAGCAGTATTCGTGTAGGAGTATTTTTCCTCAGGAATCGTGCAGCAGTATTCGTGCAGGAGTATTTTTCTGCAGGAATCGTGCAGCAGTATTCGTGCAGGAGTGTTTTTCTGCAGTATTCGTGCAGCAGTATTCGTGCAGGAGTGTTTTTCCTGCAGTATTCGTGCAGCAGTATTCGTGTAGGAGTGTTTTTCCTGCAGTATTCGTGCAGCAGTATTCGTGTAGGTGTGTTTTTCCTGCAGTATTCGTGCAGCAGTATTCGTGCAGGAGTGTTTTTCTGCAGTATTCGTGCAGCAGTATTCGTGCAGGAGTGTTTTTCCTGCAGTATTCTTGCAGCAGTATTCGTGCAGGAGTGTTTTTCCTGCAGTATTCGTGCTACAGTATTCGTGCAGCAGTATTCGTGCAGGAGTGTTTTTCCTGCAGTATTCGTGCTACAGTATTCGTGCAGCAGTATTCGTGCAGGAGTGTTTTTCTGCAGTAATCGTGCAGCAGTATTCGTGCAGGAGTGTTTTTCTGCAGTATTCGTGCAGGAGTGTTTTTCTGCAGTATTCGTGCAGCAGTATTCGTGTAGGAGTATTTTTCCTCAGGAATCGTGCAGCAGTATTCGTGCAGGAGTGTTTTTCTGCAGGAATCGTGCAGCAGTATTCGTGCAGGAGTGTTTTTCTGCAGTATTCGTGCAGCAGTATTCGTGCAGGAGTGTTTTTCCTGCAGTATTCGTGCAGGAGTGTTTTTCTGCAGTATTCGTGCAGCAGTATTCGTGTAGGAGTGTTTTTCTGCAGTATTCGTGCAGCAGTATTCGTGCAGGAGTGTTTTTCCTGCAGTATTCGTGCTACAGTATTCGTGCAGCAGTATTCGTGCAGGAGTGTTTTTCTGCAGTAATCGTGCAGCAGTATTCGTGCAGGAGTGTTTTTCTGCAGTATTCGTGCAGCAGTGTTTGTGCAGGAGTGTTTTTCTGCAGTATTCGTGCAGCAGTATTCGTGCAGGAGTGTTTTTCTGCAGTATTCGTGCAGCAGTGTTTGTGCAGGAGTGTTTTTCTGCAGTATTCGTGCAGCAGTATTCGTGTAGGAGTATTTTTCCTCAGGAATCGTGCAGCAGTATTCGTGCAGGAGTGTTTTTCTGCAGTATTCGTGCAGCAGTATTCGTGCAGGAGTGTTTTTCCTGCAGTATTCGTGCAGGAGTGTTTTTCTGCAGTATTCGTGCAGCAGTATTCGTGTAGGAGTGTTTTTCCTGCAGTATTCGTGCAGCAGTATTCGTGCAGGAGTGTTTTTCCTGCAGTATTCGTGCTACAGTATTCGTGCAGCAGTATTCGTGCAGGAGTGTTTTTCTGCAGTAATCGTGCAGCAGTATTCGTGCAGGAGTGTTTTTCTGCAGTATTCGTGCAGCAGTGTTTGTGCAGGAGTGTTTTTCTGCAGTATTCGTGCAGCAGTATTCGTGCAGGAGTGTTTTTCTGCAGTATTCGTGCAGCAGTATTCGTGCAGGAGTGTTTTTCTGCAGTATTCGTGCAGCAGTGTTTGTGCAGGAGTGTTTTTCTGCAGTATTCGTGCAGCAGTATTCGTGTAGGAGTATTTTTCCTCAGGAATCGTGCAGCAGTATTCGTGCAGGAGTGTTTTTCTGCAGTATTCGTGCAGCAGTATTCGTGCAGGAGTGTTTTTCTGCAGTATTCGTGCAGCAGTATTCGTGCAGGAGTGTTTTTCTGCAGTATTCGTGCAGCAGTGTTTGTGCAGGAGTGTTTTTCTGCAGTATTCGTGCAGCAGTATTCGTGTAGGAGTATTTTTCCTCAGGAATCGTGCAGCAGTATTCGTGCAGGAGTGTTTTTCTGCAGTATTCGTGCAGCAGTATTCGTGCAGGAGTGTTTTTCCTGCAGTATTCGTGCAGCAGTATTCGTGCAGGAGTGTTTTTCTGCAGTATTCGTGCAGCAGTATTCGTGTAGGAGTGTTTTTCCTGCAGTATTCGTGCAGCAGTATTCGTTTAGATGTGTTTTTCCGGCACTATTCGTGCAGCAGTATTTATGCAGGAGTGTCTTTCTGCAGTATTCGTGCAGCAGTATTCGTGCAGGAGTGTTTTTCCTGCAGTATTCGTGCAGCAGTATTCGTGCAGGAGTGTTTTTCTGCAGTATTCGTGCAGCAGTATTCGTGTAGGAGTGTTTTTCCTGCAGTATTCGTGCAGCAGTATTCGTTTAGATGTGTTTTTCCTGCAGTATTTGTGCAGCAGTATTCGTGCAGCAGTATTCGTGCGGAATTCCACACCGTGCCGGGTTCTGATGGTCTGACATGGATCTGACACGGATCTTGTCTCTCTCCTTCCAGTAAAGCGGCGAGGCCTGAGAAACTGGCGGCTCACCTGTTTGAGGTGGATGAAGACGTGGAGAAAGACGAGGTAACGTAACCAACCCACGCGTCTTCCTTCTCTCCTCTGAAAACTCGTGAAGAACAAACCGGTCGAGGATCCCTCAAACCTCCAGGAACCTTTTCAGCCTTAAGACAAATAAATGTAACCGATGAGAAACAGTAGTTTTAGTTGAGTTTAGTGGACTGTGGATCATATACTGGGCCTACACCACCGTTCCCAGTAATTATCTCCCGCTAAGCATCCATGTAGCAGAAGTGTTGTGACCTTTAGTGGACGCTGAAGTCTCGCATTGACCCTGAAGTAGCAGAAAGCAGAGACGTGTGTGAGACGTGCGTGGATAAAGTTTCATGTTAGTTGTTTCAGGTGTTTGTGACGCTTTTGTCCAGGACGCGGCTTCTCTGGGCAATCAGAGGGGCGGAGTATCCAAACATGGCTGGCTCTACAAAGGCAACATGAACAGTGCCATCAGTGTGACGATGAGGGTGAGTCTCCACGGACGGCTGCAGCTGTGGTTTCATCAGTGTAACAGAACGATCAGATAGCTCCTCTCAGGACTGATCGTCTGTAGATGCAACAGTTTTCCTCCCTGTGAATGCACTGCAAAAACTCAAATCTTAACAAGTATATTTTCCTAGTTTCTTGTCAAAATATCTCATCACACTCAAAATAAGACAAAATTAATTAAAGAGAAACATTTCCGTAAGATATAAGATCTTGTTTTAACGCAATGCATCTTATTTCAAGAAGTCTTATCAAGAAAACTTTGCTTCTTCCATTGGCAGATCTTTTTTGCTTATTACAAGCAAAAAAATAAGTAAAATAAGTAAAGAAAAAAAGATTTTTTGCTTATAATAAGATTATAAAATGGAATTATAAAGTGAAAAGATGATAAACTACAGCTGCGTGAAAAAAGTGTTTCATATTATGAAACAAATTTAAATGTGAGTCAAAGATAACACAAGTAAACACAAAATGCAGTTTTTAAATGAAGGTTTTTATCAGTGAGGGAGGAAAAATCCAACCCTCCATGTCCCTGTGTGAGAAAGTGATCTTCCCCTAAACCTAATAACTGGTTGTTCCACCTTTAGCAGCAACAACTGCATCAAGCGTTTGTGATAACTGGCAGTGAGTCTTCTACAGCGCTGTGGAGGAATTTTGTTCCACTCATCTTTGCAGAATTGTTGTAATTCAGCCACATTGGAGGCTTTTCCAGCATGAACCGCCTTTTAAGGTCATGCCACAGCATCTCAATGGGATTCAGGTGGGGACTTTGACTAGGCCACTCCAAAGTCTTCATGTTGTTGTTCTTAAGCCATTCAGAGGTGGACTTGCTGGTGTGTTCTGGATCATTGTTCTGCTGCAGAACCCAAGTGCGCTTCAGCTTGAGGTCACCAACAGATGGCCGGACATTCTCCTTCAGGATTTTTTGGTAGAAGCAGAATTCATGGTTCCATTTACCACAGCAAGTCTTCCAGGTCCTGAAGCAGCAAAACAGCCCCAGACCATCACACTACCACCACCATATTTTACTGTTGCTATAATGTTCCTTTTCTGAAATGCCGTGTTACTTTTACGCCAGATGTAATGGGACCTCCACCTTCCAGAAAGTTCCACTTTTGTCTCGTCAGTCCACAGAGTATTTTCCCAAAAGTCTTGGGGATCATCAAGATGCTTTCTGGCTAAACTGAGACGAGCCTTTATGTTCTTTTTGCTCAGCAGTGGTTTTGGTCTTGGAACTCTGCCATGCAGCCATTTTTGCCCCCCAGTCTCTTTCTGATGGGGGAGTCATGAACACCGACCTTCATTGAGGCAAGTGAGGCCTGCAGTTCTTGGATGTTGTTCTGGGATCTTTGTGACCTCTTGGATGAGTCGTCGCTGTGCTCTTGGGGTCATTTTGGTCGGCCGGCCCCTCCTGGGAAGGTTCACCACTGTTCCATGTTTTCACCATTTGTGGATAATGGTTCTCACTGTGGTTCTCTGGAGTCCCAAAGCTTTAGAAATGGCTTTGGAACCTTTTCCAGACTGATAGATCTCAATGACTTTGTTTCTCATTTGTTCCTGAATCTCTTTGGATGGCAGCATGATGTCTAGCTTTTGAGCTTTTTCACACAGGGTCATGGAGGTTTGGATTTCTTCCACTTACTAATAAAAATCTTCATTTAAAAACTGCATTTGTGTTTACTTGTGTTATCTTTGTCTAATATTTAAATTTGTTTGATGATCTGAAACAGTCAAGTGTGACAAACATGCAAAAAAGTAAGAAATCAGGAAGGAGGAAACACTTTTTCACACAGCTGTTGGTAATTATGTGGCTGATGATCCTAGTCATCGGCCACCACGAGTTTTCCCCGTTCCCATTTCACTGTATTTTTAGAGGAAAGAGGTCCTTCGGGTTTTTAACATGATCTGTTTTAACTCCGTAGTCCTTCAAGAGGAGGTACTTCCATCTGGCTCAGCTGGGTGATGGATCCTACAACCTCAACTTCTACAAGGATGAAAACACCTCCAAGGAGCCCAAAGGAACCATCTTCCTGGACTCCTGCATGGGGGTGGTCCAGGTGAGGCATCTGTTCCTGCCGAGCGGAGGAAAGTCCAAATCTTAGCCAGTGAGACCAACGTCTGCGTTTGTGTTGTTCCAGAACAGCAAAGTGCGGCGCTTTGCGTTTGAGCTGAAGATGCAGGACAAGAGCACGTTCCTGCTGGCTGCAGACAGCGAGGCCGAGATGGACGAGTGGATCGGCACCCTCAACAAGATCCTGCACAGCAGCTTCGAGCAGGCCATGCAGGAGAAGAGGAACGGAGACCTGCACGATGGTGAGTCATCATCTGGATGCCTCCTGCAGACGGGATCACCGACCTCATCCCCAGCAGTTCCCTGTTTTTGTTCATGGAAAGGCAACACTTCCTCATGACTTCACGTAGCAGCTAACGGACGATCTCTCTGACAGATGAGGAACATGGAAAACCCGAGCTTTCCTCCGGAAGCTTCCAGGACTCCTTCCAGGTAGGTGTTTCACCGTCTACGTGAACGTGTTAAGCCTGGGCGATATTTCCAATCATTGATCGCTGCTCCAACTCAAATTGTTCGAATCAGTTGCAGAGTTCAAAACTTCCCAGCTTGCAAAGTTTGTCCTTACACTGTACGAACCAACGCTCGGCTGCGATCTGACTACTCACACTGTACGTCCTCAAAGACAGGTCGGGGTCTGGAACATTCCCGACATGCGACGCAATAAATACAGCAAGTAGTAGAAGAAGAAGAAGACAGAGAAGATGACAACAACAACAACAACAGCAGCAGCAACAGTATGCTAGCACAAAATCGCACTGCCTTGGTGATTTACGCTCTTCTTTGTGGAGAATTTGCCAAAAAAGAAAAGGCGACGACGTCGTGTGTGGACGAGGAATCGTCTGAGCAGACGTGGGCTGAACGTCTGTTCTACAACCAGAACTTCGTCCAAATGACACGCGGGGTCGCCATGCTGCCTCTGGTTTACTCCCGTCTCTGTTTCACGCATGCGAAATGAGAAAATCTCCAAGGAAAGAGTTCTCAGCCTGGTCCGGGCTCCGCTTCAACATGCGATTCACTCAGAATATCAGACAGGTTTGATTTTCCAGCTACTTACGGTTTCTGATCGGGAGCTCGTCGTGAGGTGCCGATCGCCTCTCTTCACCCCCTGTTATACTCCACGACACACGATTTGGCCAAGAGTCGGCCCAATCGCCACAGTTGTCGCACGACTGGAAAATTGGCTCAAAAACGGGCAAAAATGGCACCGCATATGGCGGGATTTAGTAGTGTGTCGGCTCCAGATGTCACGGCAGCGGTGGTGAGAGGCTGCGCTTCCTCTGGCTACGCAGGCACACATGTGCTTTCATGCCTTTGCTCTGAATGTAGGAACCAGACGTGGCCGACCGGAACGTGGCAGCAGAGAAACAAACACTGCTGCAGGAATTCCTGTTTTCACTAATACGTCAGGGTCTGAGCCTCTCAGCTTATTCTTCCCGTCTCTGGAATCATCATCATCAGCAGCAGCAGCAGCAGCAGCAGCTTCCACTGATCAGTGGAAAACAGCAGTCCACGCAGACGACATATGGCCTAACGCAGGAAAACTGGCTTTCAGGGGACAAAGTTATGACTGGAAATAAACTCTTCACGCTGCTGTTTCCTATAGACGTTTCAGAGCAACGTCACAGATAGGATGCACCGCAATCAGGGGGCACGAAAACACAGGAAAAGCATCACTGAACTATGAGAAGACGTGTGTTTACATGCAAGACTCGGCTTTTTGTGCAGATGAGGTCATGATATGGCGTGATATGTCAGGAAAATCTCACGTTTGAGTCGACTTCGTGGGGGCCATTCCAGTTTAAACTTCCTACTCCGAACTGGGAATTTCCGACTTTCTAGTTCAAATGGAACGCAGCATTAATACGAAGTATGGGGGTCGTAAATCAGATGGCGTTTGAGTTTATACCGTTAGCTTGTTAGCTCTGGTCTACACCAGAGTGGTGAGGACGACACCGGAGCAGAACCCGCTGCAGACAGCAGACTGTTGGGACCATTTTGGTTTGAACAAAGACTCTAAACCAAAGTTTGAGCCGCTTTCTAACTCAGGTTTTTCAGGCAAATTTCATATGAGGTCCAACACGAATAATATCCATGTTTTAACAGGAAAAACACCGTTTTCAGGTGATGACTCCCTCGCTGAGTTCGTGTGATGGTGATAGAAACACAGAACAGCAATGAGGAGTCGGTATTTTTTTATTCGTCATCACAATACAGATTTATACAATATAATTTAAAACACAACAATCTCTGCACATTATCAGCTGTTCAACTTCTTGTTTACACGCATATCAGCCAATCACATGGCAGCATGCAGTCATGCACACAGATGTAGGTGACTGTCCTCTGAGGTCAGAGGTCGCTGCAGGACTGCAGCAGCAGGACACGGTCCGGACAGCACACGTCTGGGGACGAGTTGGATTGTTTTCTGGCACTTAGAATATGATAATGAGTATAATCCCAAAGGATGAATAATATTTAATCCTGACAGCGAAAATAGGATTTTAGAAGAGAAGTTAACTCGTTAGTAGTAGAGACGGTAAATGGTGTTAAAATGTAAAAACATGGAATGTAACACTGAGACCAGGGAGACAAGTAGCTGTTGTTGCAGTCAATGATTCAATGAATGAATGAATGAATCAATGAATGAATCAATGAATCAATGAATCTCTAAGCGAATGAAGGACGTGATTTTCCTCCTCCATGTTGGATGACTGGTCCTCCTGACATGGACTCGGTGCTTACATCGTGTCCCTCCTTGTCTTACGCTGCATGTGTCCCCCTCATTCTGGTCCTGTCTCTGCTCGTCTCCAACAGACTGCCAGGGACATTGAATCCAAGATGAGGAGCGAAGCCCGTCTGAAGCTGTTCACTCTGGATGCGGACACTCAGGTGAGGACGTTAACCCTTCGCTCCGCAGGTTCCTGCGTCCTCACGGGGCGTCTCAGGCTTCACAGCAGCGCTCGTTCTTGCAGAAACTGGACTTTTCCGGCATCGAGGCGGACGTGCGTCAGTTTGAGGAGAAGTTTGGGAAGCGAGTTCTGGTCAGCTGTCACGACCTGTCCTTCAACCTGCAGGCCTGCGTGGCCGAAGGCGAAGACGGACCCACGACCAACGTAGGTGGAAACTCCCCACACACGTGTTCCAGGAACGTTGCTGCGCGCTTGGTCACTCTTAAGATAAGTTTTAAAAAAAAAGATTCTTTTGCTTGTAAAAACCAAAAAAATCTGCCACTGGAACAACACAATTTTCTGGATGGGATTTCTTAAAATAAGATGCATTGTCTTATTTCTTGGTGTGGATGTTTGGTGTGGATATTTGATGTGGATGCTTGGTGTGAACGCTTAGTTGCGATGTTGGTGTGGACTCTTGGTGTGGACGCTTGGTGTGGATGCTTGGTGTGGATGTTTGGTGTGAATGCTTGGTGTGGATGCTTGGTGTGGACGCTTGGTGTGGATGTTTGGTGTGAATGCTTGGTGTGGATGCTTGGTGTGGACGCTTGGTGTGGATGTTTGGTGTGGATGTTTGGTGTGGATATTTGATGTGGATGCTTGGTGTGAACGCTTAGTTGCGATGTTGGTGTGGACTCTTTGTCTGGACTCTTGGTGTGGAAGCTTGGTGTGGATGCTTGGTGTGAATGCTTGGTGTGGATGTTTGGTGTGGACGCTTGGTGTGGATGTTTGGTGTGAATGCTTGGTGTGGATGTTTGGTGTGGACGCTTGGTGTGGATGTTTGGTGTGGATGCTTGGTGTGGATGTTTGGTGTGAATGCTTGGTGTGGATGTTTGGTGTGGATGCTTGGTGTGGATGTTTGGTGTGGACGCTTGGTGTGGATGTTTGGTGTGAATGCTTGGTGTGGATGTTTGGTGTGGATGCTTGGTGTGGATGTTTGGTGTGGATGCTTGGTGTGGATGTTTGGTGTGGACGCTTGGTGTGGATGTTTGGTGTGGACGCTTGGTGTGGATGTTTGGTGTGGATGCTTGGTGTGAATGCTTGGTGTGGGTGTTTGGTGTGGATGCTTGGTGTGGATGTTTGGTGTGGACGATTGGTGTGGATGTTTGGTGTGGACGCTTGGTGTGGATGTTTGGTGTGGATGCTTGGTGTGAATGCTTGGTGTGGATGTTTGGTGTGAATGCTTGGTGTGGATGTTTGGTGTGGATGCTTGGTGTGGACGCTTGGTGTGGATGTTTGGTGTGGATGTTTGGTGTGGACGCTTGGTGTGGATGTTTGGTGTGGATGTTTGGTGTGGACGCTTGGTGTGGATGTTTGGTGTGGATGCTTGGTGTGGATGTTTGGTGTGGATACTTGGTGTGGATGTTTGGTGTGGATGCTTGGTGTGGATGTTTGGTGTGGATGTTTGGTGTGGATATTTGATGTGGATGCTTGGTGTGAACGCTTAGTTGCGATGTTGGTGTGGACTCTTTGTGTGGACTCTTGGTGTGGACGCTTGGTGTGGACGCTTGGTGTGGACTCTTGGTGTGGACGCTTGGTGTGGACGCTTGGTGTAAACGCTTGGTGTGGACGCTTGGTGTGGACTCTTGGTGTGGACTCTTGGTGTGGACGCTTGGTATGGACGCTTGGTGTGGACTCTTGGTGTGGACTCTTGGTGTGGACTCTTGGTGTGGACGCTTGGTATGGACGCTTGGTGTGGACTCTTGGTGTGGACTCTTGGTGTGGACGCTTGGTATGGACGCTTGGTGTGGACTCTTGGTATGGACTCTTGGTGTGGACTCTTGGTGTGGACGCTTGGTATGGACGTTTGGTGTGGACGCTTGGTGTGGACGCTTGGTATGGACTCTTGGTGTGGACTCTTGGTGTGGACGCTTGGTATGGACGTTTGGTGTGGACGCTTGGTATGGACGCTTGGTGTGGATGTTTGGTGTGGATGTTGGGTGTGGATGTTGGGTGTGGATTGTTGGTGGATTGTTGTTCTAGCTGAGGTTCTCCCCTCCTTCTCCACCGTAGGTGGAACCGTTCTACGTGGTCTTGTCCCTGTTCGATGTCCAGAACAGCAGGAAGATCTCTGCGGACTTCCACGTGGACCTGAACCACCCGGTGGTGCGACAGATGGTTTGCGGTCACGGTGGTGGGCCGGACCTGCAGGTCAATGGCAGCAGCCAAGAAGATCCCCTTGCCTACGGATTCCCCCCCCAGGCCCGTCTCCCCGCCCAGGCCCTCCTGTATCCCAGACAGGGGGTGTTCTCCGTCACCTGCCCCCACCCGGAGATCTTCCTGGTGGCCAGAATAGAGAAGGTCCTGCAGGGGGGGATCACGCACTGCACTGAGCCCTATATGAAGAGCTCGGACTCTGCAAAGGTGAGGACAGGTGAATTCCTCCTCATGTGTGTCATCAGACCACAAACTAACCGGAGACTTCTGTCCAGGTGGCTCAGAAGGTGCTGAAGAACGCCAGGACCGCCTGCAGCAGACTGGGCCAGTACAGGATGCCGTTCGCCTGGGCAGCCAGGTCTGGAGCTGCTTCAGAAAAACTGCTCAAGTCTGGAGATCCAGACCAAATAATGCATCTTAAAACAATAACCGGCCTCACCTGCGTCCGTGGCTGGTTCAGGAAGCTCCGGTACAGCGTAGCTGCAGACGTAGACCATGACTCCATCAGGAAGAGTCATTAAGAAAACTGTAGACGCTCCTGCATTCATCAGGCAGCAGCATCGTGGCTGGATATGAGAGAAAGTCCAGAGAGCTCAGAAGGTTCATCCAAAAAAGTGTGTGGAAGGTGCTCTTTGGTTGGGGAAGCCAAGGTCATCCAAGGTCCAAGGCACTCTTCTTAGAATATAAAAAGCCTTCATTGTGGGACGGCTAAAACATGAAAACATGTCGGTTCCAGCCTACGCGTATCGGCCTAAGCCTTCATCAGGGTGTAACACTCAGCACAAAGATTCCACTTAAATAGGATGATTAGATTCACCTGGATACGTAGAACAAAACCAGCTTTAGCAGATCATGACCAGTAGATGGCGCCACTAGTTATCGCTGTACAGAGAAAACAATTACAAAACACAGAACAAAAAGGACGAAAATCAATATGTTCATTCAGTCCTGGATAAATAGTAGCTTTCATTTGATGAATATAAAAGGCTCTGTAAAAGTAATTTACGTCTGTCACCACCTCTGATGTTTTTTTGCTTTCTAGGTCTTCAACCATCAGGGAACTTGGGTTGCTGTTATGGGCTTCAAAACAGTGTTTAGCCATTGGGTCATCAAAGTTTGCTTTATAATTGCGTATTTGCATATTTGTGCACCAAGCGCCGTCTAAAGGACATATTCTGGTCCTGTCACGTATATTACTCTCAAAATGAGATAGTTAAGACAGTTTTTGCTGAATATAAGAATCGAAGACTTACACTGTTTTTGCAGTGTACAGTCTGATATTCAGTAAACGATCTCCGTTTACTGTCTTAACTATCTATTTTATTTGCATATTAAGGTAAATTATGTCACTAAGACACTGTTTCAGACCACTTTGTGTCTTTCACTCCCAATTTTAGCTGTACAAACTTGTTTTCAGACCTCCTGTACCAGTTCACACACACAAGTTTCTGGTAATAAGGAAAATTATCTAGATGTTAGACCAGTGGAAACTTTCTTAAAACAAGCTGAAAAACTCATTTCAAGTTTCTTATTCAGTGATAAACACTAAAACTCGTCTGCTGATGCTGATTTTTAGTGTTGCTGCTTCTCATTTAAGAGAAAACATCTTAAACCAGAACAACTAAGCAGGATTTCCAGAAGTGATGTCAGAGGTGAACATCTAACAGTCTGAAACAGCGGCTGGGTGGGGGGGCAGGTTGGCTTGTACTCAGATCATGAGTTCAAGCCCCAGGTCATCCAAACTCTGAGCCTTGGTACATGTAAAAGAAGCCTTCACCAGTGTGGTTGAGGCTTTTTAGCGGTTCTCAAATGTAAAAAATAATCTTGTTTCAGATTTTTTACTTAAAAACGAGAAAGAACACTCCAAAGCAGCATTTCAGACGAGTTTTGAGGGATTTTTCACGAAATGAGGGACTTGAAATGAGTTTTTATAACTTGTTTAAAGATATTTCTCCCTGTCTACAGTCGCCATAATTTTTTCTTATTTCAAGAAATCTGATCAAGTGTAACTATGTTCCTGCATGGACGGATAATTTCCCTTGACTATAGTCTGATTCTTCTCAGTTTCAGCGTTTTTTACTCATATTAAGGCGGTTAAATGAGGCAGGACCGGACTTTGGCACCTCTGCTTTAAAACAAGTTCCTGTATCTCACTGAAATGTTTCTCTTCAGGTGATTTTGTCTTATTTTGAGTGTGATGAGATATTTAGACTAGAAATGAGACGGATGTACTTGGTAAGATTTGAGTTTTTGCAGTGTGTGACCCGCCAGTCCTGTCCGGTGAGTCCAGTCTGTCCCTCTGTCTCTGCAGGCCGGTGTTTAAGGACGCTTCAGGAACTCTGGA
The DNA here is from genome assembly GCA_023101725.1 of Atherinomorus stipes. Classification (NCBI taxonomy): domain Eukaryota; kingdom Metazoa; phylum Chordata; class Actinopteri; order Atheriniformes; family Atherinidae; genus Atherinomorus; species Atherinomorus stipes. Next base: position 63,367 of record JALJCO010005539.1, read on the forward strand.
CAAGAGCGCTCGTTTCTCCGCTCTGTTCAGGCAGGACAGCAGCAGGCTGTCCGACGAGGACATGTTCAAGCTCCTGACCGACTTCAGGAAGTACGCCCCCCATCCCTCACCCCGCTCTGAACTGGTCTGGGTCCCTGTCTCATAGCTGGTCTCGCTCTGTTTTTGCTGCAGACCGGAGAAGATGGCCAAGCTGCCCGTCCTCCTGGGGAACTTGGACGTGACCGTTGACAGCGCGGCTCCGGATGGAAGCAGTAAATATTCTCCCACCCACGTCTGAGCATGTGTTGGTGAAGCAGACTCACTGAGACCTGGTCTCCGCAGACTGCCTGACCTCCTCCTACATCCCCGTGAGGAACTTTGAGGGCGACGGCCCGGGCGGCGCTCTTCTGGAGGTGGAGGAGTTCGTCCCCTGCATCGCTAAGTGCTCCCAGCCCTTCACCATCTATAAAAACCACCTCTACGTCTACCCCAAACACCTCAAGTATGACGGGCAGAAGTCTTTTGCGAAGGTTTGCTTCTAGAAACTGGTGTTTTAGTTCTGGATCAGTCTGGCCTCCTGCTGCGGACGTCAGCACCATCATGTGATCGTTGCTACTGATGCAGTTTTACATCCATCATTCACTGATATTCATTATCAGGCAGGTCGATGAGAATTCAGCAGATTATTCATAAAATCAGATCAAATATACAGTTGTGTGAAAAGGTGTTCGCCCCCTTCCTGATTTCTTATTTTTGTCACACTTACATGTTTCAGATCATCAAACAAATTTGAATATTAGACAAAGATAACACAAGTAAACACAAAATGCAGTTTTGAAATGAAGGTTTTTATTAGTAAGGGGGGGATCCAAACCTCCATGTCCCTGTGTGAAAAAGTGATCTTCCCCTAAACCTAATAACTGGTTGTTCCACCTTAGCAGCAACAACTGCATCAAGCGTTTGTGATAACTGGCAGTGAGTCTTCTTCAGCGCTGTGGAGGAATTTTGTTCCACTCATCTTTGCAGAATTGTTGTAATTCAGCCACATTGGAGGCTTTTCCAGCATGAACCGCCTTTTTAAGGTCATGCCACAGCATCTCAATGGGATTCAGGTGGGGGCTTTGACTAGTCCACTCCAAAGTCTTCATGTTGTTGTTCTTAAGCCATTCAGAGGTGGACTTGCTGGTGTGTTCTGGATCATTGTTCTGCTGCAGAACCCAAGTGCGCTTCAGCTTGAGGTCACCAACAGATGGCCGGACGTTCTCCTTCAGGATTTTTTGGTAGAAGCAGAATTCATGGTTCCATTTACCACAGCAAGTCTTCCAGGTCCTGAAGCAGCAAAACAGCCCCAGACCATCACACTACCACCACCATGTTTTACTGTTGCTATGATGTTCCTTTTCTGAAATGCCGTGTTACTTTTACGCCAGATGTAATGGGACCTCCACCTTCCAGAAAGTTCCACTTTTGTCTCGTCAGTCCACAGAGTATTTTCCCAAAAGTCTTGGGGATCATCAAGATGCTTTCTGGCTAAACTGAGACGAGCCTTTATGTTCTTTTTGCTCAGCAGTGGTTTTGGTCTTGGAACTCTGCCATGCAGCCATTTTTGCCCCCCAGTCTCTTTCTGATGGGGGAGTCATGAACACTGACCTTCATTGAGGCAAGTGAGGCCTGCAGTTCTTGGATGTTGTTCTGGGGTCTTTTGTGACCTCTTGGATGAGTCGTCGCTGTGCTCTTGGGGTCATTTTGGTCGGCCGGCCCCTCCTGGGAAGGTTCACCACTGTTCCATGTTTTCACCATTTGTGGATAATGGTTCTCACTGTGGTTCTCTGGAGTCCCAAAGCTTTAGAAATGGCTTTGGAACCTTTTCCAGACTGATAGATCTCAATGACTTTGTTTCTCATTTGTTCCTGAATTTCTTTGGATGGCAGCATGATGTCTAGCTTTGGAGGATCTTTCGGTCTACTTCACTTTGTCAGGCAGGTCCTATTTAAGGGATTTCTTGATGGAGAACAGGTGTGGCAGTAATCAGGCCTGGATGTGGATAGAGAAACTGAACTCTTTCCAAAGATGATAAACCACAGTTAATTCATGTTTTATCAGGGGGGCAATCACTTTTTCACACAGGACCATGGAGGTTTGGATTTTTTTTCCCTCCCTTCTAATAAAAATCTTCATTCAAAAACTGCATTTTGTGTTTACTTGTGATATCTTTGTCTAATATCTAAATTATTTTGATGATTTGAAACATATAAGTGTGACAAACATGCAAAAAAATTAAGAAATCAGCCTGATTTCTTAATTTTTTTGCAACACTTTTTCACACAATTGTATGATAAAGATGTAAATGTGCATATCTGGAGTGTATAAATATTAAATAATCCTGTATATAACCATTGAGGGTGAAGTGGAGCCAGGTAATTTCTTCTTTTCCTGCCCTGATAACTCAGAATTCCTGGTTTTCCGTGATCTGTCTCCCTGCAGGCCCGGAACATCGCTGTCTGCGTGGAGTTCAAGGACTCGGATGAGGATGAGGCCGAGCCGCTGAAGGTCAGTTTGATCCGGTCCTTCTTTCCTTCTACAGCATAAGGAGAAAATGAACCCCTAACGTCTGCTGTCACACATTTACCACATGTACGTTTTACTTTTGTTTGATAATAAATCTCATTTATTTGTTTGCTTTGTCATTTTCATTCATACATTTACGTCCTTTCTTATTTATCTTTGTTTACTGATAGTTCATTAATCCAATATTCAGTTTTTTTCTCTCCAAATCTTTTCTGTATTATTCCAGTTTTTATATAAAGAAATTCTTTGACATTTTAAATGAGAAATTTAGTGTTTGAATTTGAAAAACCGTGTTTTTTATTTGCTGCATTGCCCTGCACATTTTGGCAGGACTGATTCTTGAATTGTGAGACATTCATGATGCTATAATCTTGACCCCATCTGCTTGAGGACGCGGTGGTGGTTGTAGATGTTGGTGCTTTTGGTTCTGGGGGAATCTCCGTGTGTTCATGAAGGCCTGGCTCCACGGACTCCTCCAGATTAACATGTCTAGAATGTTTCGGTTTGGTCTGAAGATGTAAATTTCCTCTTTCTGTCACACCGACCGACCGTCTCGACTGTAAACTGATAAGCAGGATCTGCCGTGATTGTCAGAGTCTTCATCCTCCCTCTTCTTCCTCCTCTGCATCTGGGCTGCAGTGCATCTACGGTCGTCCAGGAGGATCTTTGTTCACCAAGCAGGCGTTTGCAGCCGTCCTGCACCACCAGCAGAACCCGGAGTTCTATGATGAGGTATTTCCAATCACTGATCAATATGGCAGCAAATGTGAGACGTTTACGTGCACGTCAGAAATCTGGATGTTTATATGTGTGTGTGTGTGTATATATACAGTATATAGAAAGAGAGAGAGAGAGAATTCCAACTGTATGGGGCAGCCTTCTTTCCCCAATCTCAATATCTCAGCAAAAAAAGCTTAAAACTGGGATTTTCAATTTCTGCATCTACGATCTTAAAAATTCCAGCTGTATAGATGGTTTCCTGTTTACAAACATTGGCAGTTGCTAGGTAACCAGGGGGCAAAAAGCCTGTTTATGCTGCAGTCTACGGCCAAACACTCATATCTTTCATAAAAATGTAACCTGATGAAGCAAACAGAGATTGTTGTGTTTAAGGGGAGACACCCGCAAAACCCCCATTTTTTCATCATCTGGTCAATTTTGAGATTTTTGTTTTTTTTCCTCCTTCAACATGTTTTCTTTCACACTAGTGTAAAAAAAATCGTCCAAAATAAACATTTTAGGGGTTTATTTCATGATACTTTTTCTGATGCACACAAATTCCATCAAAATGCAGCTAAAGTTGCTGTTTTCTCTTATTCCGGGTAAATAATCTCCACTTCAGGAGCACTTACAGAAACCAAACTTTCACGTTTGCTCCTGACTGATTTTTGATCTCATTCACAGCCTGATTTATAGAACATTTCATCCCAAAAATATGCCAAAAAATGAGTTTTTTTCTGGTTGCTGACAGTGTAGTGAAATGATCTATAGAGATATCCAAAACCCCCATTTAAAAACTTTTGGCTTTAATATGTGAACAAAATTCAAAAGGAACTTTGAACCTGATTTAATCCAGTGTTTAGATTTTTTTCCTAGAAATTTATGTAAATTAGCGCATTTTGGCTTTATAACACCTCATTTGCATTCAAACATAAAATTTCAGAAAACTTGCTATATAAAAAAAATTGTATTATATTGTTTAAATCTGCATTTTGATGACGAATAAAAAAAATACCGCTGCCGTTCTGTGTTTCTGCAGACTCATCACCAGAAACGGCATTTTTCTTGTTAAAACATGGATATTATTCGTGTTGGACCTCATTTGAAATTTGCCTGAAAAACCTGAGTTAGAAAGCGGCTTTAACTTTCGTTTAGACTCTTTGTTCAAACTTCTTTTTCTTTTCGTGTGTGCGCAGAGGACGGCTGTCACACACAGCGACAGTGTTGGAATGCAGCCGTGAACTGATCAATAGCTGGTCGCGGCCGTGATACTGGTATTGTTCCAGTACCAGTCTCCCCACTACAACACGGGAATCATTCCTGCCACCGCGGTGGTTTAATCTGACATGGTGACCATGGTGACCATGGTTACCATGGTGACTATTTCCCGACACTTTCACGTCATCATGACCTCATCTGCATTAAAAGTCGAGTCTTGTATGTAAACACGTCTTCTCATATGTCTTTTCCTGGGTCTTCTCGCCCCCCCGGTGGCGGCGCATCCCATCTGTGACGTTGCTAGGAAACCATCTTTGGGGTTGCTGGTGTCTAAAATCAGAAGGGAAAGTGGTTTGGAAGCACCTTGGAGTCTCTGTAGCTGCTTGAGCGCCTCCCAGTTATTTTTATTTTTTTTTAGTTAAAGCATGGGGGTGGCCGCCCCCCCCCCCCCCCCCTCTGGCCACCCCCGTAGCTCCGCCCCTGGACTATAGAGAACAATAACATCAGTGACTTTATCAATGAGGCGCCGGAATATCAGGAATCAGTCAATGATCTCAATGATCAATGATGGTGCAAATGTGAGCAGGCTCCACAGAGGATCCCCCCCCCCCCCCCCCCGTAATCTGATTACCGGCAGATGTAAGCGGCTCCGTGTTTTCCATGTCTGAACATCTGAGGATGATCCTGCTTCTCTGCTTCTGCTTCTCCCTCCAGATAAAGATGGAGCTCCCGACTCAGCTGCACCACAAGCACCACCTCCTCTTCACCTTCTACCACGTCAGCTGCGACAGCAACAGCAAGAAGAAAGACCTGGTGGAGACTCCCGGTAGGCACGAAGCTCCGTCCCCGTCCTAACGAGGCCTCCTGGGCTCCGTCCCACAGACGGGGGTGGGGCCCCGGGGCCTTCTGGAGTCCCACACAGAACCAGGAGCATGGCTGTGCTGGCATTAACGCCTCCACACCGTCTCCAGTTGTTCCGGTTTGTGGGCTGAAGAAGAAACGTAGATGTTTCCAGAAACACGCTAACTTCCCAGTTCTGATTTAGCAGCCGGCGTCGTTCCCTGCTCTCACCTGTGTGTCATCACGCCAACGGTGAAACCAGGTTTTCCCTCAGCAGCAAGCTCTGACTCATGTAGACGCTTTACCAGAGATGTCCCTGAAGGCATCACCAGCAAGGTCATGTGTGTTTATGAGTGACATAAATGATTCACCCTGACCTCACTCACGAACAGCTTTGAATGTCTGTCACACTGGTGCCCAGAGGGACAGTAAACGCAGCACGAGCGAACGCAGCAGGAGCGAATGCAGCACGAGCGAACGCAGCAAGAGCGAACGCAGCACGAGCGAACGCAGCACGAGCGAACGCAGCAGGAGCGAACGCAGCACGAGCGAACGCAGCAGGAGCGAACGCAGCAGGAGCGAACGCAGCAGGAGCGAACGCAGCAGGAGCGAACGCAGCAGGAGCGAACGCTGCACGAGCGAACGCAGCAGGAGCGAACGCAGCAGGAGCGAACGCAGCAGGAGCGAACGCAGCAGGAGCGAACGCAGCAGGAGCGAACGCAGCACGAGCGAACGCAGCAGGAGCGAATGCAGCAGGAGCGAACGCAGCAGGAGCGAACGCTGCACGAGCGAACGCTGCAGGAGCGAAAGCAGCACGAGCGAACGCTGCAGGAGCGAACGCAGCAGGAGCGAACGCAGCAGGAGCGAACGCTGCACGAGCGAACGCTGCAGGAGCGAAAGCAGCACGAGCGAACGCAGCACGAGCGAACGCAGCAGGAGCGAACGCTGCAGGAGCGAAAGCAGCACGAGCGAACGCAGCACGAGCGAACGCAGCACAAGCGAACGCTGCACGAGCGAACGCTGCAGGAGCGAACGCTGCAGGAGCGAACGCTGCACGAGCGAACGCAGCAGGAGCGAACGCAGCAGGAGCGAACGCAGCACGAGCGAACGCTGCAGGAGCGAACGCAGCACGAGCGAACGCAGCACGAGCGAACGCAGCACGAGCGAACGCTGCAGGAGCGAACGCAGCACGAGCGAACGCAGCACGAGCGAACGCTGCAGGAGCGAAAGCAGCACGAGCTAACGCAGCAGGAGCGAACGCTGCAGGAGCGAACGCAGCAGGAGCGAACGCAGCAGGAGCGAACGCTGCACGAGCGAACGCTGCAGGAGCGAAAGCAGCACGAGCGAACGCAGCACGAGCGAACGCAGCACGAGCGAACGCTGCACGAGCGAACGCTGCAGGAGCGAACGCTGCACGAGCGAACGCAGCAGGAGCGAACGCAGCAGGAGCGAACGCAGCACGAGCGAACGCTGCAGGAGCGAACGCAGCACGAGCGAACGCAGCAGGAGCGAAAGCAGCACGAGCGAACGCTGCACGAGCGAACGCAGCAGGAGCGAACGCAGCACGAGCGAACGCAGCACGAGCGAACGCAGCACGAGCGAACGCAGCACGAGCGAACGCAGCACGAGCGAACGCAGCACGTCTTTGGCGTTTCCATGACCATCCCGGTCAGGTTCCTGCTACCTTGGCGTGATGATAACCTCAGACCATGAGGCCGTCCGGCTTTCCTCCGGTTGCTTTGAAGTGATGACGTGGTTTTACCTGCTTTCTGTCTGCAGTGGGTTCAGCCTGGCTTCCTCTGCTGAGAGACGGCGGCAGAATCATCATGAATGAACAGCAGCTTCCCGTTGCAGCGACTCTGCCGGCCGGGTACCTCGGCCCCCCCGACGGAGTCACCAAGGTCACCAGCACTCGTCATTCTCACCTGCTCTTTGCTTTTTCCTCATGCATGCAACAGAAAGTGTGTGTGTGTGTGTGTGTGTGCGTGTGTGTGTGTGTGTGTGTGTGTGTGTCGCTCTTTAACCGTTTCCAGGCAAACTAACTGTGATTTTCGGTTCCAGCAGCCTGGTCTGGAGATTAAATGGGTAGATGGAGGAAAAACTCTCTTCACGGTCTCAACCCACCTGGTTTCTACCGTTTACACTCAGGTACCAACTCATCTCACCTGCTGGCTCTTCTCCATTTACAACATTAACAATTAAAGGTTCTAGATGCTGACTGAGATTAAAGGTTCTAGATGCTGACTGAGATTAAAGGTTCTAGTTGCTGACTGGGATTAAAGGTTCTAGATGCTGACTGGGATTAAAGGTTCTAGATGCTGACTGGGATTAAAGGTTCTAGATGCTGACTGGGATTAAAGGTTCTGATGCTGACTGGGATTAAAGGTTCTAAATGTTGACTGGGATTAAAGGTTCTGATGCTAACTGAGATTAAAGGTTCTAGATGCTGACTGGGATTAAAGGTTCTAGATGCTGACTGGGATTAAATGTTCTGTTGCTGACTGGGATTAAAGGTTCTGATGCTAACTGAGATTAAAGGTTCGAGATGCTGACTGGGATTAAAGGTTCTAGATGCTGACTGGGAGTAAAGGTTCTAGATGCTGACTGGGATTAAAGGTTCTAAATGTTGACTAGGATTAAGGGTTCTGATGCTGACTGGGATTAAATGTTCTAGATGTTGACTGGGATTAAAGGTTCTAGATGCTGACTGGGATTAAAGGTTCTAGATGCTGACTTGGATTAAAGGTTCTGATGCTAACTGAGATTAAAGGTTCGAGATGCTGACTGGGATTAAAGGTTCTAGATGCTGACTGGGAGTAAAGGTTCTAGATGCTGACTGGGATTAAAGGTTCTAAATGTTGACTGGGATTAAAGGTTCTGATGCTGACTGGGATTAAATGTTCTAGATGCTGACTGGGATTAAAGGTTCGAGATGCTGACTGGGATTAAAGGTTCTAGATGCTGACTGGGATCAAAGGTTCTAGATGCTGACTGGGATTAAAGGTTCTAAATGTTGACTGAGATTAAAGGTTCTAGATGCTGACTGGGATTAAATGTTCTAGATGCTGACTGGGATTAAAGGTTCGAGATGCTGACTGGGATTAAAGGTTCTAGATGCTGACTGGGATTAAAGGTTCTAGATGCTGACTTGGATTAAAGGTTCTGATGCTAACTGAGATTAAAGGTTCTAGATGCTGACTGGGATTAAAGGTTCTAGATGCTGACTTGAATTAAAGGTTCTGATGCTAACTGAGATTAAAGGTTCTAGATGCTGACTGGGATTAAATGTTCTAGATGCTGACTGGGATTAAAGGTTCGAGATGCTGACTGGGATTAAATGTTCTAGATGCTGACTGGGATTAAAGGTTCTGTTGCTGACTTGGATTAAATGTTCTACATGCTGACTGGGATTAAAGGTTCTGATGCTAACTGAGATTAAAGGTTCTAGATGCTGACTGGGATTAAATGTTCTAGATGCTGACTGAGATTAAAGGTTCGAGATGCTGACTGGGATTAAAGGTTCTGTTGCTGACTTGGATTAAATGTTCTACATGCTGACTGGGATTAAAGGTTCTAAATGTTGACTGAGATTAAAGGTTCTAGATGCTGACTGGGATTAAATGTTCTAGATGCTGACTGGGATTAAAGGTTCGAGATGCTGACTGGGATTAAAGGTTCTAGATGCTGACTGGGATTAAAGGTTCTAGATGCTGACTTGGATTAAAGGTTCTGATGCTAACTGAGATTAAAGGTTCTAGATGCTGACTGGGATTAAAGGTTCTAGATGCTGACTTGAATTAAAGGTTCTG
>JALJCO010005539.1:80000-89785 GCA_023101725.1 Atherinomorus stipes
GAGGATGGATGGATGTATGGATGATGGATGGAGTGATGGATGGATGATGGATGTATGGATGATGGATGTATGTATGTATGGATGATGGATGTATGGATGGATGTACTGATGGATGGAGTGATGGATGTACGGATGGATGGAGTGATGGATGTATGTATGTATGTATGTATGTATGATGGACGTATGTATGTATGGATGATGTATGGATGGATGGATGGATGATGGATGGATGAATGGATGTATGGATGATGGATGTATGTATGGATGGAGGATGGATGGATGTATGGATGTATGGATGATGGATGGAGTGATGGATGGATGATGGATGTATGTATGTATGGATGATGGATGTATGGATGGATGTACGGATGGATGGAGTGATGGATGTACGGATGGATGGAGTGATGGATGGATGTATGTATGTATGGATGATGGATGTATGGATGGATGATGGATGTATGTATGGATGGATGATGGATGGATGTATGGATGGATGGATGATGGATGGATGTATGGATGTATGGATGATGGATGGATGTATGGATGTACGGATGGATGGAGTGATGGATGTATGGATGGACGGATGTACGAATGGATGGATGGACTGACGGTCCTCCTCCTGGTCTTCCAGAGCCAGCAGGCCCAGCTGGATGATGGATGTATGTATGTATGGATGATAGATGGATGATGGATGTATGTATGTATGGATGTATGGATGGATGATGGATGTATGGATGGATGGATGATAGATGGATGGATGGATGGATGATGTATGTATGGATGTATGGATGTATGGATGGATGATGGATGGATGGATGATGGATGGATGGATGGATGATGGATGGACTGACTGTCCTCCTCCCGGTCTTCCAGAGCCAGCAGGCCCGGCTGGATAATGGATGTATGTATGGATGGAGGATGGATGTATGTATGGATGGATGTACGGATGGATGGAGTGGATGGATGTATGGATGATGGATGGATGGATGGATGGATGGATGGATGGATGGATGGATGGATGGATGATGGATGGAGTGATGGATGGACGGAGTGATGGATGGAGTGATGTATTGATGATGGATGTATGTATGGATGGATGATGGATGGATGTATGGATGGATGATGGATGTATGGATGTATGAATGATTGATGGATGGATGGGTGGAGTGATGGATGGAGGATGGATGGATGGATAGATGGATGATGGATGGAGTGATGGATGGATGATGGATGGACTGACGGTCCTTCTCCCGGTCTTCCAGAGCCAGCAGGCCCGGGCTGGATAATGGATGTATGTATGGATGGAGGATGGATGTATGTATGGATGGAGGATGGATGGATGTATGGATGATGGATGGAGTGATGGATGGATGATGGATGTATGTATGTATGGATGATGGATGGATGATGGATGTATGTATGGATGGATGTATGGATGGATGATGGATGTATGGATGGATGGATGATGGATGGACTGAGGGTCCTCCTCCCGGTCTTCCAGAGCCAGCAGGCCCGGCTGGATGATGGATGGATGATGGATGGAGTGATGGATGTATGGATGGAGTGATGGATGGATGTACGGGTGGATGGATGATAGATGGAGTGATGAATGATGGATGGATGTATGTATGGATGGAGTGATGGATGGATGTACGGATGTATGGATGATGGATGGATCTCGGCTGTATGGATGATGGATGGATGTATGGATGGATGGATGGATGGAGTGATGGATGGATGTACGGATGTATGGATGATGGATGGATGTACGGATGTATGGATGATGGATGGATGTATGGATGGATGATGGATGGATGTACGAATGTATGGATGATGGATGGATGTACGGATGTATGGATGATGTATGGATGTACGGATGTATGGATGATGGATGGATGTACGTATGGATGGATGATGGATGTATGTATGGATGGATGATGGATGTATGTATGGATGGATGGATGGATGGATGTACGGATGTATGGATGATGGATGGATGTACGGATGGATGGATGATGGATGGATGGATGGAGTGATGGATGTATGTATGTATGGATGATGGATGGATGTATGGATGGATGGAGTGATGGATGGATGATGGATGGATGGATGGATGTATGTATGGATGGAGTGATGGATGGATGATGGATGGATGGATGGATGGAGTGATGGATGTATGTTTGGATGGATGGATGTATGTATGTATGGATGGATGTATGGATGGAGTGATGGATGGATGATGGATGGATGGATGGATGGAGTGATGGATGGATGGATGGATGGAGTGATGGATGGATGATAGATGTATGGATGATGGATGTATGGATGGATGTACGGATGGATGGAGTGATGGATGGATGTATGGATGGATGGAGTGATGGATGGATGTACGGATGGATGGAGTGATGGATGGATGTACGGATGGATGGAGTGATGGATGGATGTACGGATGGATGGAGTGATGGATGGATGGATGGATGGATGGATGGATGGATGGATGGATGGATGGAGTGATGGATGGATGGATGGATGGAGTGATGGATGGATGGAGTGATGGATGGATGTACGGATGGATGGAGTGATGGATGGATGTACGGATGGATGGAGTGATGGATGGATGGATGTATGGATGGAGTGATGGATGGATGGACTGACGGTCCTCCTCCCGGTCTTCCAGAGCCAGCAGGCCCGGCTGGATGATGGATGGATGTCTGTATGGATGGATGATGGATGTATGTATGGATGGAGGATGGATGTATGTATGGATGGATGATGGATGGATGGATGGATGGATGGATGTACGGATGGATGGATGATGGATGATGGATGATGGATGGACTGACGGTCCTCCTCCTGGTCTTCCAGAGCCAGCAGGCCCGGCTGGATGATGGATGGATGTCTGTATGGATGGATGATGGATGTATGTATGGATGGATGGATGATGGATGGATGGATGGAGTAATGGATGGATGGACTGACGGTCCTCCTCCCGGTCTTCCAGAGCCAGCAGGCCCGGCTGGCCACTCTCTACCTCCCTCTGCTCGGCCTGCTCCAGGAAAACGTCTCCAGACTGGACATGAAGGATTCTGCGTCTCTCAGCAGCTCCGGCGTAAGCCTGACCCCCGGTGGTGGAAACCAGAACTACGGTCTGCAGGTCTGTGGTCCCGCAGCGTCTCTGATGAGCTTTCTCTTGGTCTCTGTTGGTACCAGAACACGAGGGAGGACCCTCTGGGTCTGAGCTCCACGGTGACGCCTCAGAAACCCGGAGGTTGCATGGAAAACGCTCTCCACAAAGATGTGTTTGGGGTCATCTCTGGAACAGGTGAGTCGGGGAAAGCCGTCAGAGTTGAATTCATTCACCTTCAGCTTGTTTATTTGAAAATGGCGGGCCAGCATATTGATCTGCGTTTCCATGTAAACATGTTTGGTCCCCGGGCAGGTAGCTGGGCAGTAGAGGACTGGTAGGGTAGAAGAATACGGGGCAGAACAACAGCGTACATTCACAGATTAGAGACATCCAGTTATAAAAAAGGGTCTTTATATGTCAGATAATCGCACATCCGACTTATGCAGCGCTTTTCTAAAAGTCAAAGACGTTTACAGAACAAACACAAACATAAACGATCACAAAAAACAACACATCAGTGGTTAGGAGTGGAAGGCCGAGTGATTGAAGGAGGCCAGAGTCAGAGTTTCTGATATGGAGGAGGGTCGAGTTCCAGGGGCGGGGGCAGCGACAGCAAAGGTCCCATCAAATAATAATATTAATAATAATAATAATAATAATATTAATAATTAGTGATGTTCGATATGGGCTTTTTTACCGATATCCGATATACCAATATTTTCCAACTCTTAAATTCTGATATCAAACGATACCAATATAGAGAACTGTGAGGATGTATCTCTCATATTTTGAGAAGTACAACTATATTCTGCTCTGACAGCAAAGATCCCAAAATATCCTGAACTCAGCCAGATATCAGATACTAGCAGGTATTAGATACTAGCATATATCAGATACTAGCAGGTATTACATACTACCATATATCAGATACTAGCACGTATTACATACTACCATATATCAGATACTAGCAGGTATTAGATACTAGTATATATCAGATACTAGCAGGTATTAGATACTACCATATATCAGATACTAGCACGTATTACATACTACCATATATCAGATACTAGCACGTATTACATACTACCATATATCAGATACTAGCAGGTATTAGATACTAGTATATATCAGATACTAGCAGGTATTAGATACTAGTATATATCAGATACTAGGAGGTATTAGATACTATATATCAGTTACTAGCAGGTATTAGATACTAGTATATATCAGATACTAGCAGGTATAGATACTACATATATCAGATACTAGCAGGTATTAGATACTACCATATATCAGATACTAGCAGATATTAGATACTAGTATATATCAGATACTAGCAGGTATTAGATACTAGTATATATCAGATACTAGCAGGTATTAGATACTACCATATATCAGTTACTAGCAGGTATTAGATACTAGTATATATCAGATACTAGCAGGTATTAGATACTACCATATATCAGATACTAGCAGGTATTAGATACTAGTATATATCAGATACTAGCAGGTATTAGATACTAGTATATATCAGATACTAGCAGGTATTAGATACTAGTATATATCAGATACTAGCAGGTATCAGATACTAGTATATATCAGATACTAGCAGGTATCAGATACTACCATAAAGCAGATACTAGCAGCTATCAGATACTACCATATATCAGATACTAGCAGGTATTAGATACTACCATATATCAGATACTAGCAGGTATTAGATACTACCAGATATCAGATACTAGCAGGTATTAGATACTAGTATATATCAGATACTAGCAGGTATTAGATACTAGTATATATCAGATACTAGGAGGTATTAGATACTATATATCAGTTACTAGCAGGTATTAGATACTAGTATATATCAGATACTAGCAGGTATAGATACTACATATATCAGATACTAGCAGGTATTAGATACTACCATATATCAGATACTAGCAGATATTAGATACTAGTATATATCAGATACTAGCAGGTATTAGATACTAGTATATATCAGATACTAGCAGGTATTGGATACTACCATATATCAGTTACTAGCAGGTATTAGATACTAGTATATATCAGATACTAGCAGGTATTAGATACTACCATATATCAGATACTAGCAGGTATTAGATACTAGTATATATCAGATACTAGCAGGTATTAGATACTAGTATATATCAGATACTAGCAGGTATTAGATACTACCATATATCAGATACTAGCAGGTATTAGATACTACCATATATCAGATACTAGCAGGTTTTAGATACTAGTATATGTCAGATACTAGCAGGTATTAGATACTAGTATATATCAGATAATAGCAGGTATCAGATACTACCATAAAGCAGATACTAGCAGGTATCAGATACTACCATATATCAGATACTAGCAGGTATTAGATACTACCATATATCAGATACTAGCAGGTATCAGATACTACCATAAAGCAGATACTAGCAGGTATCAGATACTACCATATATCAGATACTAGCAGGTATTAGATACTACCATATATCAGATACTAGCAGGTATTAGATACTAGTATATATCAGATACTAGCAGGTATTAGATACTAGTATATATCAGATACTAGCAGGTATCAGATTCTACCATATATCAGATACTAGCAGGTATTAGATACTACCATATATCAGATACTAGCAGGTATTGGATACTACCATATATCAGATACTAGCAGGTATTGGATACTACCATATATCAGATACTAGCAGGTATTAGATACTAGTATATATCAGATACTAGCAGGTATTAGATACTACCATATATCAGATACTAGCAGGTATTGGATACTACCATATATCAGATACTAGCAGGTATTGGATACTACCATATATCAGATACTAGCAGGTATTAGATACTACCATATATCAGATACTAGCAGGTATTAGATACTACCATATATCAGATACTAGCAGGTATTAGATACTACCATATATCAGATACTAGCAGGTATTGGATACTACCATATATCAGATACTAGCAGGTATTGGATACTACCATATATCAGATACTAGCAGGTATTAGATACTACCATATATCAGATACTAGCAGGTATTAGATACTAGTATATATCAGATACTAGCAGGTATTAGATACTAGTATATATCAGATACTAGCAGGTATTAGATACTAGTATATATCAGATACTAGCAGGTATCAGATTCTACCATATATCAGATACTAGCAGGTATTAGATACTACCATATATCAGATACTAGCAGGTATTGGATACTACCATATATCAGATACTAGCAGGTATTGGATACTACCATATATCAGATACTAGCAGGTATTAGATACTAGTATATATCAGATACTAGCATGTATTAGATACTACCATATATCAGATACTAGCAGGTATTGGATACTACCATATATCAGATACTAGCAGGTATTGGATACTACCATATATCAGATACTAGCAGGTATTAGATACTACCATATATCAGATACTAGCAGGTATTAGATACTACCATATATCAGATACTAGCAGGTATTAGATACTACCATATATCAGATACTAGCAGGTATTGGATACTACCATATATCAGATACTAGCAGGTATTGGATACTACCATATATCAGATACTAGCAGGTTTTAGATACTAGTATATGTCAGATACTAGCAGGTATTAGATACTAGTATATATCAGATAATAGCAGGTATCAGATACTACCATAAAGCAGATACTAGCAGGTATCAGATACTACCATATATCAGATACTAGCAGGTATTAGATACTACCATATATCAGATACTAGCAGGTATTGGATACTACCATATATCAGATACTAGCAGGTATTAGATACTAGTATATATCAGATACTAGCAGGTATTAGATACTACCATATATCAGATACTAGCAGGTATTAGATACTACCATATATCAGATACTAGCAGGTATTAGATACTACCATATATCAGATACTAGCAGGTATTGGATACTACCATATATCAGATACTAGCAGGTATTGGATACTACCATATATCAGATACTAGCAGGTATTAGATACTACCATATATCAGATACTAGCAGGTATTAGATACTACCATATATCAGATACTAGCAGGTATTAGATACTACCATATATCAGATACTAGCAGGTATTGGATACTACCATATATCAGATACTAGCAGGTATTAGATACTACCATATATCAGATACTAGCAGGTATTAGCATGTCAGTCTGTAGCAGCAGCAGCTGCACCGTAGTCACATGACTCTGAAAGGAATGCTGGGAAATGAAGTTCTTCCAGGATAACAGGGACTTTTAGACATACTGGACCAACGCTGATGGAACAAGATCTTGTGAGATTTTATTTTTCAAAATATCAGCCCAAAACACCAACACCGATATTTTCCGATATCACATTTTAATGCCAATATCGGCGGATAATATCGGTAGGCTGATAATATCGGACATCCCTAATACAAATAGTAATAATGATGATGATCAGGTGTTTCTGACCGTCATGACCGTTTCCTCTGATGGTTTCTGGGAGTTTATTCCAGGAATGTTGGTCTCTGACTGAGAACGCCGTGTTTTCCCTCCCCAGCCCCCCCCCACAGCTCCACCCCTACCGTGGGCTCAGTTCACCACGCCGACTCCAGAGGCTCTCTGGTCTCCACCGACTCTGGAAACAGCATCCTGGACAAGTGCAGCGACAGGACCAACTCCCTGGAGAAGGTACCCCCCCCACCCCCACATCCATCATTCCATCCAGATCCTGAGCCTGTTTCCTGTGTAACCCTTACCTCACTGAGTGCCATTGGCGGCGTTTGCAGAGTCTGACGAGGGTAAATGTAAAAATCCTGCTCGCACCTTTAAGTGTTGAACCGTAAGTCACCACTAGATGGCGCGATCAGCGCGGTGTCCGAAGAAGCGGTGAGGTCTGTGGGAATGGTCTGGCCCACACTGGATCAATAAGCTGGATGTGAAACACGAGGAAGAAGAAGAGAGATGCGTGGGGAAAGGGCAGGTGTTGGAGCGGGAAGCAGTTATCGGTCAGAGAAAGTTTGAGTCGTTCAGGCGTTCCTCACTTTCTCTGATCTTTGATCAGAATCTGACGTTTCTGCTGATGTTCATCAGCTGATTTGTAAAGAACAGAACGTGCTGGAAACATTTTTTTCTGATGAAAGAACAGTCAGATGTTTCTTTGAATGATGTAAATGTTTACGTGGTCATAAAGCTGAACGCTGCAGAGACCATGTGCTCTGAAAATGGCTGGCACTGAATGAGTTAAAGGATTACTTTCTTTTTTCCAACCTGGACCTTATTTCTAGGAGTTTATACGTGCATTTACTCAGCGGTAAAGTTTCTGCATCACATGTGGCATTTGAGCAAACCAAAGTCAGCGGGGGGTCTTTCTCTACCACACCTGGAGCTATGCTGCTGGGCTTCCCACCCATTCCTCGCGGCATGGTGGAAGAAAGGCCCTCTATCATCAGAAAAGTCTGGTCCTGCCTGGTTAATTCTGGAACGCATACATTGTAGTAAAACATCTCTAACTGCTCTGTTTACTCGTCCTATTAAAGTAAATAAATCTCTTCATAAAATAAAAAAAAAAAGAGCCCCAGAGGTTTACTTTGACACTCCAGGATGTGCAAATCCCTCCTTTGCTCCTGGACTCATTGATGCTGTGTTTCAGACATGGACCCTGAAAGGCATCTGTGTGGTAGACCAGCAGTTCTCCACCGTTTGCATGATGGGTCCAGTTTCCAGTCCAAACTGGTCCAGTTTCCAGTCCAAACTGGTCCAGTTTCCAGTCCAAACTGGTCAGGTTCATCTTTAACTCTGTATCAGTGTAATGATCATTTCTGGTTTATTTCTTTAATAAATAAAGCAAATCCAGCTGCCTTTAACAGACTGAACCTGTAAAATGTGGCTGATAAACATGAATAACATCATATAAAATATATTATGAGATGGTCACAAACACATTTATATCACTCGTATAATTCATGGAATAAAATCAGACTCCTACAAGAACAAATCAGAATTAGGCTATAAACACAAAATCTACAACATTTTACTACAAAAACAGAAAAAACTGATGGAAACTGATTTAAAAAGAGATAAAAATGGTGCAGTAATAGATCACATTGAAGATAAAAAGGCTCGATTTAAATAATGTGTAAAAACCTGGATTTTATTTGTTTAGACAGAAAATTAAAGCACAAAATTTCATTAAAGCAGAACTCAGTAACTTCAGCTCGGGGCTCCCCCTAGTGGCGTCCTTTCACTGTCGTGTTCAACCCCCCTTGCACCCCCACAGCACACAGACGGCTTCTCTCTTTCCTCCATTTTGATCCCTGGATATATTTCTAAGCGTTTACTAGCTTGTTGATGCTACGTTGCTGCGTTGGTAGCAGCACCACGTCTCCCTCTGCTCAAAGCAAAGTCCTGTCTCGTCTGAAACGGGACGTTTTACCCGCGATTGAATCGCTCCGTAAACACTTTGTTTAGCCCCACGGGGATTCCGAAAAGCATTTATTGAGGTAAAAAAGTTACCGAGTTCCCCTTTAAAAAATTTATTTAAACTTTTCTCAGAATTTTTGAAAGAACTTCCAAACATGAAATGAAAAATACTTTATTCGTACCATTCTTTTTTTTTTTTTTTTTAACTCTATAACATAT
>JALJCO010005542.1:0-17726 GCA_023101725.1 Atherinomorus stipes
ATGTAAACAGCAAATTTCTTCTTCTACGCTTGCATTATCGGCAGAATAGATAAATAAAATTAAAATAAAAATATACTAAATGATGTGGTTTCCAGTAAATTCTGGATGCTACCCACTCAGGACACTTGGATTACAGTGGACGAGCAGTATGGAGGAATATTGACAAGTTTTTGTGGACTTTTATGGACCTTTTTGGTTCAGTCGCTGATTAAGTCCATTATTTGAAAGTTGGGGGAAAACGTAAACCTGTCCGATCTTCGGCTGCATTTGAGATATTAAAAAACTGCTGCAGAGTCTTCTTCAGCATGAGGGTGAGGAGAAAATGAAAGCACATCATTCTGTGGGTGTACTAGTCCTTTAAGTTTCTAGTTATTTGAATTCCTATTGTCAAATTAGCCTTTGCTTTAATTGGAGGTATAAATAATTTTGAGGACAACTGTACACTTAACTCACGGTGTGGGACAGTACAGGGGAGCCACAAAGCATGTTGGGAAATATTCAAGCCAAAGAGGGCGGAGTCTTTCTGGGTCCACTTAGTTACACTTGATAGAGTCGATTATACACTGAGAGAGGAAGCTTGTTTTCATCAGCGATGATGGTTATTTTACTCTCAGTGGTGTTAGAATTATTCTGAAAGAGTGAAAATGATTTAACAAGTCAAATTTAACTCTGGGGATTTTACTCCGTACCTGTGCTGGCATGACTTCAGCGTTCGTCCCACAGATCTGAACGCCGGCGTACATGCAGGCTCTGTAATGCGACTCCACGATGTCTCGTCCGTACGCCTTATCCGCTCCCACGCCGCAGTAATACGGCCCTGGAGGGAGGAAACCAACCGTTAGAGACGCTCATGTCTCCGGGACATCACCAGAAACAGCGGGTGGAGTCCAGAACCCGACACCGACCCTGCGGACCGGGAAAGCCGTTGGAGGGCCAGCCGAACGGATGCCCGTCCGTGCCCAGGATGGTGTACTCCTGCTCCATGCCGAACCACGGGTGGTTGTTCTCCACCATGTTCATGATCTGGTTGCAGGAGCGCCGCAGGTTGGTCTCTGTTGGAGAACAACCAGAATCAGCGGAAACGTTGGACTCCAGCCTCACGTCTACCTGTCCGGGCCCTCCACGTCACCTGCCGGCTTGCGGTTGTACTTCAGCACCTCACAGAGCACCAGCTTGTTGGGGTCTTTCCTGAACGGGTCCCTGAACATGGCTGCAGGGATGAGGAACATGTCGCTGTTGGAGCCCTCAGACTGGTAGGTGCTGGAGCCATCGAAGTTCCACTCGGGGAGGTCTAACGGAGGAGCGGAAACGATCACAAACAGCATATCTTTGGTCATGCCTAAATGTCGGAGCCACGTCTTACCCTCAATCCTCTTTGGTTCAAAATCCAAAGTCCTGGTCTTGCACCGCAGCCCCTCCCCAGATCCATCGATCCAGATGTACATGGCCTGGACCTTGTCCCCCTGAGAGAGGTCCATGTACTGCTGCTTCACAGCTTTGTTCAGCTTTGAGCTCGCTGAGGTGGCCATCTCACTGCCCTCCGATAAACCTGCGAAATGAAGACAGTTGGGATGCAACAATATGAGAATTTCATCTCACGGTTATTGTGATCAAAATGATCAGTTATCATTATAACTATTGAAATACCCCACCAGCATCTTTACAAATATCCAAAATGGGTCTGGATATCTGCTTTTTACTTTTTAAAGGGGAAAAATCTCCAGAAGTGTCCACGTAGGTGCCTTTATTCTCTTCCACCACGTTTTCATAAATTAAATAATGCAAACTGGGGATGCTGCTTTTCCAGC
Source organism: Atherinomorus stipes (assembly GCA_023101725.1). Classification (NCBI taxonomy): domain Eukaryota; kingdom Metazoa; phylum Chordata; class Actinopteri; order Atheriniformes; family Atherinidae; genus Atherinomorus; species Atherinomorus stipes. Next base: position 1,809 of record JALJCO010005542.1, read on the forward strand.
AATAAGCAGCATCACAGTGAGTTTTTCTATGTGCAGTAATCAGTCACGGTTTTAGCGATAATTAAAATTTGAAACAGTATTACTAATCATTTTATCTGTAATTGTTGCATCCTTTAGAAGACACACATGATGATGCTCTGGTCCTGCATCAGAGAACAGCTCACACTGACGAGAGCCGAAGATGTCAGATCATCTCCTGCTCTCACTTCAGCCCCTCAGATTACCCACATAGTAATAATAATAATATTAATATTAATAATGATAACAGCTGCAGAAAATGCGGGTTTAGATCAGAAGGAAACTTTCTGCTGCGGATGAAAACAGCTCTTACCTTCCGTTAAGTGAAGAAAAATATGAAAACAATCCGCGAGTCTCTGGGTAGGTGCGCGTGCTGCTGCTTTGTGTTGCTGACCATTCCTGCGGCTCGCGCTGCTCTCAGGTCAGATTTATAGCTCCACCGAGCATCTCCGCGCTCTCTGATTGGCTGGAGGGAAACGTGATTAGCCCGTGATGTGATGAGGAGGAGACGTGTCTGTCTCTGCTTTCTGGCGATGAAGATGACAGAAAGAAAATCTGGAGCTTCTCCAACACACAAATACGCGCGCGCACACACACACACGCACACTCACAGGAGAGGAAAAACTGCTGAAGTTGTTATTATAATGAGAGAAAAGCGGACTTTGAGTTTCTGAACGGACTGAGTGATGAAAATGAGGATGAAGGGCGCCATCTAGTGGCGGGGAAAGTGACGTCTGGCTCATGTTGGATGTGACGGTAGAAACAGATTCATGAGAAAAGAGTGAAAGTCAGAGAAGAAAGAGCTGCAGGAGACCCTGAGATGCACGAGCCCAACATATCAGGCAGCTTATCTGCTTCCCACAGACAAAACTACAGCAATACACAAGGACAGGTACAGACAAATTAAAGTACTACTGACCACTACTAGTAAATATGAAGTTGGAGGGTCATTAATTTATTCGTAATTTTTAAAACCCCATTCACTCGGTAATAAATGAGTAAACGATTACTCCCGTACATAACAGTGAATATAACAAGAACAAAACACTCAACACAAGGACAACCCTCCCAATAAAAAACATATATTTATAGGCAAGGCAAGTTTATTCGTCCCATTCAGAGCTTTATAGACCAGCAGCAGAACTTTAAAGTCTATTCTCTGATGGACCGGCAGCCAGTGTAAAGACCTCAGAACTGGACTGATGTGGTCCACTTTTCTGGTCTTAATGAGAACTCGGGCAGCAGAGTTCTGAATGAGCTGCAGCTGTTTCACTGATTTTTTAGGTAGACCAGTAAAGACGCTGTTACAGTAGTCAAACAGACTGAAGATGAATGATGGACTAGTTTTTCCAGATTTTCCTGAGACATCAGATCTTTTATCCTTGAGATGTTCTTCAGGTGATAGTAGGCTGATTCTCCAGTCGTTGGGGTAATATACTGTGTTCAACTGTATCAAATGCAGCGCTGAGATCCAGTAAAACCAACACTGACATTTTTCCAGCATCAGTATTCAGACATATGTCATTCATGACTTTGGTCAGAGCAGTCTCGGTGCTGTGGTGCTGTCTAAAACCTGTCTGGAAGACATCATAACAGTTGTTTTCTCTTAAAAAGTCATTTAGCTGGTGAAAAGCTGCTTTTTCAATGATCTTACTTAAAAATGGAAGATTGGAGATCGGCCTGTAGCTGCTCATCTGTGTCTTGTCTAGATTATCCTTTTTAGCGGAGGTTTGATCACAGCTGTTTTCAGTGACTCTGGGAAAACACCTGACGTTAGAGAGGAGTTCACAATCTGAAGCAGATCTGACTCCAAGGTCTTTGAGACCTTTTTTTAAAAAACCAGTGGGCAGGATGTCCAAACAGCAAGAGGAGGAGTTCAGCTGATGCAAGATGTCCTCCAGTTCTTTGCTAGTAATGGGATAAAACTGTGTTTAGACTTGGTGGACACGATACATGACCTGAACCTGCTGTTGATGAACCAACAGCTTGTCTAATAATTTGGATTTTGTCTGTGAAGAATTTAGCAAAGTCATTGCAGGCTTTGGTGGAATAAAGTTTACATATTTATATACAGTATACAGTGCCTATAAAAAGTACCCCCCCCCCCCCCTTTACTCTCCAGGTTTGATCTTTTTCTTACTCTTTAATAAATCAGTAATGTTCAACATAATTTGGCTTTGGTTAAAAAAAAAAAAAAAATCATTTTCAATATCAAGTTGAAAGATCATTTCTACAAAATAATGACGGTTAAATAAAATCATGTAATACAAAGAAAGTTATTGCATATTGCAATATTCACCACCCTTGATAGTGATTGGCTTAATTTAATAGAGGTCCTGTCAACAAGTGCAAGAAGACTTACAGTTATTTGAATAGGACTGTGCTACAAAATAACAACTTGAACATTTATGCAAATTTATTTTATGGTATGTATTTTCATTTAATTGTCATTATTTTGTAGAAATCAGTTTTAAAATTGACATTAAAGAGTTTTTCTTGAAAAAAAAAATTGGTCACAAAAGCCAGATTATGCTGAACATGACTGATTTGTTAAAGCAATAAAAAAAGTATGCATACTCTGTTTATATATATATATATATATATATATATATATATATATATATACACTGCAGGCAAAAAGTGTTGAAAAATCATCATTTTTTCAGAAAATATATTTCTATTTTATTTTTTGTTTTTGTTTGTTGTATTTTCTTTTTTTTCTGTATGTTTCCACTTTATTGTTGTCCATGTCTTTGTTATGATCAAAAACATGTTAATGAAAAGAATGTACATATATATATATATATATATATATATATATATATATATATATATATATATATATATTTTTTATTTTTTTTTTTACATATATATATATATATATATATTTTTTACATATATATATATGCACACCTTTAATTTATGGACATAAATGTTAGGATTTATTTGTATATGTGCATTACTTGGGTTGTTACCAACATCTGGTGAAAATTTCATGTCAGTAGCTCTACTAGAAATATATTTTCTGAGAAAAATGGTACAACTTCAATGGCAATAATGGAAGCAGCAGAGGAAATAACTAAGGCACTTGATCAAGGGGAATTTGCAGCTGGTATATTCATAGATTTTAGAAAAGCATTTGATACAATAATCCACAAAATACTTATTAATAAGCTGCAGCAGTATGGCATCAGGGGAGTGGCACTGGACTGGATCAATAGCTATCTATCTGAGAGGAAACAGTTTGTAAAAATGTATGATTATATATCTGAGTGTAGGGAGGTTGCTTGTGGTGTCCCCCAGGGGTCAGTACTGGGTCCTATATTATTTAACATATACATAAATGATATATTTCAAGTTTCAAAATTATTAAAACTGATATTTTTGCTGATGACACTACTATGTTATATTCTGGAAATGATTATAATGAAGTTATTACTACTATAAATAATGAATTAATTAAATTTAAAGAATGGATGAGTCAGTCAGTCATTTTCTGTCGCTTATCCAGTTCAGGGTCGCGGGGGTTGCTGGAGCCTATCCCAGCTATTATCAGGCGATAATGGATGAATATAAATAAATTATCACTGAGTGTAGAGAAAACCAAGGTAATGATATTTGGTCATTATAAAAAGATAAGCAATGTACATATAAATATTGATCAAATAATTATTGAAAATGTAAAGGAAATTAGAATCCTGGGTATGATACTAGACAATAAACTCAGTTGGAAGTCCCACATCAGATACATACAAAACAAGGTGGCAAAAAACATTTCAATCATGAACAGACTTAGGCAGCTATTGGATCACCATTCACTTTTTATTTTGTATTGCTCATTAGTTTTGCCTTATTTTACGTATGGTATAGAGAACTGGGGAAACAATTATAAAAATGTATTAAACTCATTAGCAGTGTTGCAAAAAAGGGCAGTCCGTATCATTCACAGAGTTGGGTATCTGGATCACACAAATTCTCTGTTTTACAATCAAGATTGCTAAAAATTCAGGACTTGGTTCACTTTCATACAGCACAGATAATGTTTAAAGCTAGCAGGCAGTTATTACCATTTAATATCCAAAATCTCTTCAGTCAGAGGGACGGAAGTTATCAGTTAAGGGGAAACATGAAATTCAAAATGCACTCAGTAAAAACAACTAGAAGGAGTTTCTGTGTGTCTGTATGTGGAGTGAAACTGTGGAACAGCTTGGAGGACAAACACAAGCAATCTCCTAATATACATATGTTTAAATCATTATATAAAAATATGGTCTTTAGTATGTATGAAAATGGAGGGTAATGATTACTTTTTATTAGCTATAATTATTGTAGTGATTGTTGATGTTATTACTATTATTATTAATATTGATGTTATTGGTTTTTTTTTTTTATCATTATCATTGTTTATTATTAATAATGATTATAATGATAGGACTGGTAGTGGTATTGTGAGGATGGTAATGAACGTTATTAATGGTAGTAATTCTGTAATTATTGGTATTTGTTATTGGTATTATTAATTATATTATGTGGTGACATATTATTGCTAGTAGGACTATTGATAGAGATGATACTGTCTTTTTCTTACAACTGGTGTTGCTCGATATAATTATTGTTATTGGTATATTTGATATCATTATATAGTAAATTTATTCAGTGTTTTTTCTTGTTTTATGTAGCGAAGGGGTGGGATTAAATAAGCACCGGCTTCTTCCCACTCCTTTTGGACAAAGACATCTATTTTATTTATTTATCTTTTTCTCTTTGGAGCACTTCTTTCTTTTGGTTTCTTGTTTGTTTTTAAATGTCTTATGTTCAATAAAGAATCAAAATCAAAATCAAATCAAATCAAAAATGTTGACACATTCAATACCCCCCCCCCCCCAGCTGTATACTGTATATTTATATATATTTCCATTGTGACCTGATATTTGACTAAATCCACATTAACATTGCAGAGCAGATTCCATAAATCATGTTACAGTCAGTTTGTCTTCTGAGATTTGATCCAATCTTTTGGTTTCCTTAGTGAGGTCATTATCTGTATGAATTAGTTTCTATGAACACAGTTATCATAAATCAAATGAACGAGGATTTGTTTTAACTGGATTACAATGAACTGGCTTGAATAGATGATGTCTGCAAATTGTCCTGGGATGACTTTGTCGTGAATTAGCGTCCTACAACTAAAGCTGAGCTGAACTGAACTAAATAAACCACGAAACCCTGGTAACTCAGATTGTAAAAATACTAATTACACAGAAAATACTTTTTAAAAAAGTAACCTGATTTACAGTATATGGAAACCTGAGAGAGGAAAAAAAATGTTAATCCGCCTGCCAGGTTGGTTTTTATTTAACTGGAATGAATTTGCTCATGTTAAAGGAAGTGAAATGAGATTTTGGCGAATCAGCGTTGTTGATTTGTCACCAAAAAACAGGATTAAAGTCCATAAAACAGGATTAGGGAAGAAAGATGATTTGGTACAGGTAGCCATGGTAACATTTCCACATACAGGCCGGTTTCATCTGCTGTATGGTGTGAAAAATGGATAAAACTAAACATCAGTAAACACAGCGAAGTCGTCATTTAGAGACCTGGAAAACGTTCCAGGTTTGCTTTCCTGCTGGAGAACCAGCAGAGTTCAGGATGCAGAGCAGGTCTGAGACGAGGACTGTTGTGATTCACGCTGGTTTCAGAAAGACGAAGAGCCGGATGAACATCATGCATCATCTCTGAGAGGGCGCGTTAGTCATCACGGTGGATGAGACGTAGCTACCTGATGGTGGGGGCCGAGTTCAGGAGCTTTATATGTCTGCTCTGCAGCTCAGGTTTTGGACAGAGTCGTTTGATTCACAGAAACAACGTTGGCATGGAAACAATGGCAGTTTTCTTTCCTTTCTTCTCTTTCTTAGCTTACCCATCTCAGCTTGATTTAAATCTGGTGACCAGACAGAAAACAGAAACCTGGTCCAGTTTTCCTCCCAGCCTCAGCCCTGTCTGAGGTCTAGCCCATCAGAACCAGACTGGTGAACCAGAACGCCTTCGTCTTGAAATACTGTCCGATGGGATAACTCAGACCGTTGAGCTTATCTATGCCTCATATTTACAAATGAGCTTCAAATCTGTGAAATCTGGGGAAGTGGAACCAGATTATGAAGCACTCAACAAAAATTTGCTGACATATAAATCCAGATTTAGGTCCTGAGGACCACCAGCCCACCCACCGACACATTACAGAAGGGCTGCTGGGAGGAAAGCCAGAGACCTAAAAATGATATTACTCAAATGAAAACATCAAACCAAACAATGACAGTAAAAATGAATTCAAGGAGTAAAACCAAGTAAATAAGAAATAAATGAATGTAATAAACTCTGAATAAAACCAGGACACATCTAAAATATAGGTTAAAAAGTTTATAGTTGATAGAAACTAAATTAAAGATGGTGAATTTCAGAAAAAATCTGAAATCGCTTCGGACAGAAAATGAATTAATAAAAGGCAAACTGGACAAACCTGGTAGTCCTCTTCAGACAGAGGCTTCTTCGGCTCCTTCATTATGTTTTATTTTAACTTCTTTTATAGTTATTTTCATGAAACAGTTGTTATAGTCAGTCAGACATCACAACTTGCTTCAAAGATCTGTGCACGTGAACGTCTCAGAGGTCCCACGCTGACATCTGGTGGCTGAATCCAGAACAGCAGCCTGTTGAACCTGCTCAGAGCTCAGAGGTCGCCGCGTCATCCAAGCGCGACAAACATCCTCATCAAAGTTCCACACCAAACAGAATCTGTTACCATAGATATGAACGCTGTCTGTGATATCTATAACATATTAACATAACAATATAATATTATATCTATGTCTATGCTGTGATATCTATGATCTGTTACAAACCTGCAGGTTACTGACAACAGCAGCATGATGGTGGTCAGCAGGGCCCAGTGGGGCAGGTACGGTCTGCAACCACCGAGCAAACCAGGATCTGATCCAGACCTGGAGAGTCCTGGAGAACCTGGAAAACCCTGGAAAACCTGGAGAGTCCTGGAAAATCTGGTGAGTCCTGGAAAACCTGGAGTCTGATCAAAACTGGAGAGCGGAAGAGTCTGACCTAAACCTGTAGAGTCCTGGATGGTGATGATGATGATGATGATGATGATGATGATAATGATGATGATGATGATGATGGTGATGATGATGATGATGATTGTAGTGATAATGTTAATGATATTGATTATTATATTAATGATAATCATGATGATGATGATGATAATGATGATAGTGATAATGATGATGGTAATGATGTTGATATTGATGATGATGATGATGATGATGGTGGTGATGACAATGTTAATGATAATGATGATGTTGATGATGATGATGATGTTGATGATGAAGATGTTGGTGATGATTATATTAATGATGATGATAATGATGATGATGATGATGATGGTAGCGATATTGATGATGGTGATGATGATGGTGATGGTAATGTTAATGACATTGATTATTATATTAATGATGATGATGATGATGATGGTGATAATGATGATTATAATGATGATGACAATGATGATGATGATGATGATGAAGATGATGGTGATGATAATGTTAGTGATAATGACGGTTATATTGATGATGATGATGATGATGTGTTTATATCATATGCAACCCACTCTGTTTCTTTATTTCATCTTGTTCTGTTATTTCTATTCTTCTATTTTACTTCTTGTCTTTGATGTTTCTTCTGCATCTTACTGAGATTAATTTAATTTTTCATGCCAAAAATACTTTAAGTTTTCTTGTGCAGTAAACTGTACGTACGTGGAATCACATTTACTTTAGTGAGTAAATAAAACTCTCTTCAGTTTACAGTTCAGTGCCTTTTATCCAGATTATCCGACCTGTTTTTTCTAGCCATGGTGACTTATGGACAAATTAATTTCTGCTGCTCATTGAGCTCAAGCCTCTCAGATGTAAAAGAGAGAAATAAATACTGACCAGCAAGAGGGAAGGAAAAGTCCTGATGAATAGGTGAATTCTTCATTTGTGACGTTTACCAGCAGGTGGCAGCATCCCTCCACCCAGCAGAGCCAACGGGACAGAAAACACCGGCTTCTGTCCTGTTACAGGTAAACATGATGATGAAGATTCTGCTTCAGCATTTCTGTTTGCTGTGGTTGTCAGAAGCTAAAAAATATGGACGTCATTTAATTTGAATATTACATCACCAGAATTAAAACACAACAGTCATATTCTGAATATTTTTTGTTATTTAATATTTAAATCAGAACCAGCTCAGTCAACCATAAGAAAATCTGAAAAGACAATAATATTCAAGTATTTACCCAAAGTAGATTTTCATTTCACAGTTTAAACACTGAGAACTTTGTTCATGAACAAAACAAACACACACCTGCTTGTAAAGCACCACTACCGATCTGGCCTTTTTAAATCTAAATTGAAAACCTACTTTTTTTAACCTCTAACTCCAACTAGGGAAGTCTTATATTTTTTCTTACTTCAATTATGTATTTTAGGATTTTTATTATTTATTGTCCTTCCTCTTTTCCCTGTAGCACCTCTAGGCTCGTCATACTCTGCAGCACAGTAAACAGTAGCACTTTCCAGTTGTGTTTAATATCTTATTTTTTTTTAACTGTGTCGGTGTTTTTATGTACAAATTTGATCAATTTACCCGCTTTTTTACCTGTTCTTTTGTTAGAGCACTTTGAGCACCTCTTGGCTATTGTAAAGGGCTATATAAATAAATGTGATTTGATTTTGATTCAAAGCTTTATGAATCATTATTTAAGAAAAATAGTCCACACATTAAACTTCATGGTTGAATCCTTCACATGTGCCCAATCTATTCTACTTTATCCCCTTACAGGCAGGTTTGGACCACACCAGAATTTATTTACTATTATATAGAAACAAAATTAATACAAGCAAAAATGAGGAAAAGAAAAAAAAACTGGACTTGAACTGAATTCAGTTCTAAAGAAAATGATAAGAATTAACAAGCAGAGACAAATGATATATGAATAAATGTATACATGATAGTAAATAAACAAGATTTTAGTCAACATAGAATGAAGCTTCACAGGATTTCTGCTCATATGAAGCATCACACCAGCAAAAAGCCACATAAACCTGCTTCTGTAGAGGAGGGGGACAGTTTTAATTACCAACTTAATGGATCTGTGTTTATCCAGCAGTGTGTCTGTGGAAGCAGTGCAAAACTTTTAACTGATTTAATCCAAGTTCTGCCCTTATAGATGATTTATTTTCATCAATGAGATCTCCTCTCTGACCCTGACCTCCCACAGAGGGAGTGACTTCAGGTATAATACAGGTATGTGCAATAATTCACTTAAATGTTTTCTGTGGAGACGGGCTACTTTGTTGAAACAGAAATCCTTTCACCAAATTTCACCAATCATGAAGAGGTACTTTCCTGTGCGCAGCATCGTAGCAGGACGCGCGCTTGTTCCGGAGGGACTCCAAGAATCCTGACCTGAATCCCGCGTTTATGCGGGACCTGTGTACCGCTGAGACAAGCCGCCAGCAGCTAACGGGAGTTTGCTCCAGAGTTCAGAAGAAAAACGTCTCTCTCTCTTTTTACATTTTTTTTTAGCTCTAGACGACAGCAAGTGGGGAAAAATGTGGTTGCGTTCGGCATGGGAGTTTATTTGTTGTTCCGGACGATCGATCGACCCACCAGAAGTGGTTAGATTTTATCTTCAGGAGCAGAAAAACACTCAATTTTGTAAGTGAACTTCACTCCTGACAACTCGATGAATCTCAGTAAAGAAGTGTTTTGTTTCTCATGGATTACTTCTGAAACTGGATGCACTTCCCCCCATAAAAAGACCTCACAGACAGACAACACCGGTGTTACACCAAAATCTGTGACCCTTCAGAATTTGTGACTGTTCTGGAGCAACGTCATAAAATGGGCGTACAAACGTGTCGAGAGCTTCGGTAGTTCGGTACAGTCAGCCGTTTTACTGCCGTGTTGGAAATTAAACACATAAAAAGATATTTGACACCAGATTAGTTTCTTTAGTGGTGGGGGGAACATATTTAGCTTACTGTATATACCAAGAGTGGCAAAGTTTGGTCCACAGGAGCCACAATCCTCCAAATTTTAGATCCACCCTTTCTCCAGCACCTGAATCAAACGAATGGCTCATTGTCAGGCTTCTGCAGAGCTGGATGACATGTACATGAGGTCATTCAGGTGAAGGGGTCGATCAAAAAGTTGGAGGATTGTGGCTTGAGGAGCGAACTTGGCCACCCTGTTATATACACTATATTGCCAAAGGTATTGTCTCACCTGCCTTGACTCACATATGAGCTTAAATGACATCCCATCCCATTCCTCCACCAAACTTTACACTTGGCACAATGCAGTCAGACAAGTACCGTTGTCCTAGCAACCAGCAAACCCAGACACTTCCATCAGATTGCCAGATGGAGAAGCATGATTGGTCCCTCCAGAGAACGCCTCCACTGCTCTAGAGTCCAGTGGCGGCTGCTTTTCACCACTGCATCCAGGCTCTGCATTGCACTTGATGATGTATGGATTGATGCAGCTGATCGCCATGGAAACCCATTCCATGAAGTTGATTTGAAGGCCACATGAAGTTTGGAGGTCTGTAGTGATTGACTCTGCAGAAAGTTGGCCACTTCTTCGCACTATCCCAGCCAGCACATCCATGTGGGGCCCATAAGGGTTAAACTTTGGCTGCATATGAGGGACCCAAGTGGGTTTGTCCGCAGTTTCCATGGTGGCCCCACCTGTGGTTTCTCATATGGCCTATAACTGTTTGAATGGGCATGGACTTGAACTGGGCAAATTAACAGATCTCATAGTTTAAGTTACATGGGCCCCATATGAGAAAAACCCACATGGGAAAACACAGATGGGGCCACCATGGAAGCCATGGACAAACCCACTTGGGTTCCTCATATGCAGCCAAAATTTAACCCTTATGGGCCCCAAATGGAAATGCTGGCTGGGATGCACTTCAGCATCTGCTGGCCCCACTCCATCAGTTTATGTGGCCGACCACTTCGTGGCTGATTTGCTGTTGTTCCCAAATACTTCCATGTCCTTATAATACAGCTCAAGCAAAAAAAATCTTGGCCAATCTTAAAATAAGTTTAAAGAAAAAAAAGATTTTGTTGCTTGTAATAAGCATAAAGATTCTGTCAATGGAACGGGCAAAATTTTCTTGATAAGATTTCTTGAAATAAGATGCATTGCCTCAAAACAAGTTCCTTTATCTCACTGAAATGTTTCACTTTAGGTAATTTTATCTTATTTTGAGTGTGATGAGATATTTTGACCAGAAATTAGAAAAATATACTTGGTAAAATTTGCGTTTTTGCAGTGAAGGAGTTGTAGGTACCTGAGAAGAAGGTGTTTAGATATGACTAAAAGAAGCAAGAAAATTATCTATATCTTTAAATAATTCAATACCCAGACCGAACTAAGTCTTAAATATATCTGCTAAGCTCAGAGGGGAATCAGATTACAACAAAAACTGTATTATTCTTAAATTAGAAGCCCAATAATGGATTTACAGTAGAACCATTGTTGAGATTCTCTGTGTGGTTATATGGTTAACGTTGGTTACCGATCCAGACCAGGTGCATCAGTCTGGTGTAACTTTCTCTTTATTTTGGCTTGAATGCTAATTTTTTGGGTGGGGAGAGGGAGTGGGGGGGGGGGTTACCCAGTATTAAAAGAGGGCAGATAAAAGTGGCAGGACCAATGATGCTCATTTCAGCTCTGGTAATTGGCTAATTTCTGCTCTAACATGAGCCATGAAAGCCTTGTCAGCCCTTTTAATTACGCCTCCATGAAAAGCTTCGCTTTGCACAATAATAAAAGAGAAAAAAAAACCGTGTCAATTAGTATGCAGAACAATGTTTAACATATCAGAAAATTAATCTACACTGCACTTTGAATTAAAAGTTTCCTTCTGGAATAACTGGGGCAGGCCAGCTGAGAATGCTATTGTATGTGGTCTAATGACTCCTTTGTTAGCGTCACTGAAAAGCAATTAAAACCGGGATTCCAGTGTGGTCCTGTCCTCCACCAAACTGTCACTGTTATGTATTGGAAACGGGGGGAAAAAAGCTGCTATCTGTTCCGACTGCAGCTCAGCCTCATTTACGTCGGGCCTTGAAGTGAATTGGTCTCTGAAGGGATGAAGTATGGAGAAATTGGAAACTATAAGTGAAAGTCGTGTATCATTTTTGCCAAAGGAGGTCCTGTTTACTCGTGTTATTGTCACGGAGGAGATGAGCTTATCTGATACCTCACACTTATTAACAGGGACTGACTGTGTGGCTTGAATTTAAAAGATGCTCCGGGCCACGTTTCTGTGAAGCAGAACGCATCCACAGCATCCTCCTTCCAGCTGCATCCAGTTACTTCCCGACTCTTACAGAGCATCTTATCCTCGTATGAGAGGGTTTCATAGCTGAAAAGTAAAATTTCATTTGTTGTCTGATACAGAGGCTTTGACATAAAAATGTATGAATATTAACATAAAAACACTGATTTTTAATGACAACTGTAAATGTTTTGTTACATTTTAACTCCTCTTCTGATGTTTTAAATTGCTTTACTGTTTTTTTTCCCTCCCCACTTGCCCTACAGGTGCCTAATGGCACTTGCCAGGCCGGCATTGTAAATAATAATAATACTTTTTCTTAATGTCTTTGCCTAGTTAAATAAGGGTTAGATTAAATAAATAAATAAATAAATAAAAGTGAAATGAAATAAAGAAAAAAAAATACCAAAGACAACAAGATGCAGTCTCCTCTGTAAGTATCTCTCCTGCCACATTAACCTCTTCATGACCAGGCTTATTGTTTCTGCCTCCCGTGTGCAACGACTTACCCAGAATAAATGAAGTATATCTTCACAACTACAAGACCTGTACGCGTAATCCTGGTCTCAAAAGAAAGCTGAGACATGTGATATTACTGCAAAAGATTGTGCAACTGTGTCTAAGTAAATTCACCTGGAACACAGTAGAAAATGTTTTCTCCTGAAGGAAAAGGATATTATGTTCAGTGGAGACAAAAGGATGGCGGCCCAGTTCCTCCGGGTGATGCAGCTGAACCCAAAGCTGCACGGCCGTCCCTCAGAAAGCAACCGGCTGGCCCACACCCCCCTCTCCTTTGTTTCTTTTAACTTGTCCTGTCCAGCATGGTAGCAGCAGAACGATGCTCTGGCTGCTTTGTTGTGTTGAACAGATTTTCTTTGCAAAGAGGAGCTTTATAAATATAAGGCTCCTCTTGATATTCTGAGTTTATTTTGTTTCTTTAATTATTTATCACTGCATTTTGCATCGTATTGCTGGGCTAGACAAGAGGGAAATGGAAATTAAGAGAAGGAATGATAAGAAGTGGAACAGAGAGAAAAGAGTAAAGAAAAGAGAGAGAGAAAAACACTGACACACACAGTCAACTGATGCTTCTGCACAGAAACCCATAAACAACATTCTATTGTCCTTAATTGAAAACAAAACTAGCAGTCCCCTACAGGAGGACCTGCAGGTGGCAACCTAGCTGAAGACAACTAAATAAAAACAACTATTAGTATCATAAGTTCATACATACACACCAAGAACCGTTCAGAAAAGATTTAAAACCTAATCAGAAGTAGTTACACACCCAACGGGAAGCACAATGACAGTGTTAGCTTGCAGAATAAAAGGTGGTCTACACATTCACTTTCACAAACATCTCCCCCCACGTACCAAGAAACCACCTCTCACACTGCCAGAACCACCCAGTCCCCCCTCCAGCCCACCCCAGTGGAGCCTGGTCACATGGCTCAGAGCCAGTGCCCACCAACCCCAGTCCAGAAGCCCCACCCCACCACAGCAAGGCAGCATTGATCAACAGCCACCCAATTCCGCCCACCCAGGCCAGACATGTAGCCCCCTCCATGGTGTGCAGCCCAGAACCCCTACCCGAGAGACATCCAACCCCCAGAGGGACGAGATCATGATCCACCACCTCCACTACGTAATGGCATTAATCACAGAGGACCAGAGAATTAAATTAAATCAATTGAAGTTCTGAGGAGGCAGAAGTCTTCTCATCACTGATGAACTCTGAAACGATTTCTTCTTTTCTATTTCTTAATTAATTAACAATGAGATTGGTTTGGGGGGCTTTTTTTATTGCTTCCAACTCAAAAGAATTGTGATAGTTAAGGGAATAGAACACCCACAGAATGATGTCCCTTCATTTTCTACTCACCCTCATCCTGAGCAAGACTCTGGAGCACTTTTTTAATACCTGAAATGCAGCCGGGGAGATCAGACAGATTAATTTTTTTTCCCCCAACTTTCATATAATGGAGTTCACCGGTGACTGAACCAAAAAGGTCCATATTTCTATACTGCTTGTCCAATGTAATCCAAGTGTCCTGAGTGGGTAGCGTCCATAATTTACTGGAAACAACATCATTTAGTAGATTTTTGTAGGCCTAAACAGTAGAACATCTAGCTGTCGCAAAGCGCCCCTGTGAGTTATGACACTACGTAAGCCGCAACGTTCAGCACCTACTCTGCCGATAATGCAAGCGTAGAAGAAGAAATTTGCAGTTTACATTGTGCTAACTGTGCATTCAGACCAAGAGCGACTAAAGCTGTAAAATAGCTTTTGTTGCTCATAAAAATAGCTGCTACAAAAATCTGTTCGCTTTTGTCGCTCAAGTCGCTTATGACATCACGTTCAATTTTGCATATCCTTTTAAAAGGACCGTATGCTTTTTACCATTAGCAGAGCTTTTGCAGTGATGCTTTCCGTGATTGCTGCCTTGTGCTTTGACAAGTTTTAGCCTGCGATTAACCAGAATCCGTCTCCTACTGAAAAACAACGGTCTGGACATAACTGATTAAATTACACCCCAAAACAAAATAATGTTGTAGCTTAGTTAAGTCCATCATCTTCACTGATCTGCATC
Source organism: Atherinomorus stipes (assembly GCA_023101725.1). Classification (NCBI taxonomy): domain Eukaryota; kingdom Metazoa; phylum Chordata; class Actinopteri; order Atheriniformes; family Atherinidae; genus Atherinomorus; species Atherinomorus stipes. The sequence continues at coordinate 16,833 of JALJCO010005542.1, forward strand.
TGCAGATCTTCACTTATTCATCTGTCACTCTCAAACTAAATGTCAAGACGAGGGACGAAAGGGAAATACGTATTTTTATCCCTGTCAGTTATTATTATTATAACATAGTACTTTCCATATTTATAAATGATATCGTCCCATTCACATAGCATGCTAGGTGCTCGATTAGCAGGCAAGTTTCACGTTTGGGGGCTCAGACACTAAGAAACCTGCAAAAAGTTGGGCCGCTGTTGCTTATTGCAGCATTTGGAGACGCGGTGTGACTCTCAACACTCAGGCCAAACATTCCAATTGGTTGTCAGGGTTTTACAGCTGAAACGTGTCATAGCCAATTTGCATAAAGTTAAACTATTTTTAACTTTGTTTAGTCGCTCTAATCGCTCAACTTTTGTAGCTCGTCGCTTCTGTCGCTTTATTCGCTCTTGTCGCTCCTGCCCATTCAAAGTGAATGACTTCCGGCGATTTTACAGCTTTAGTCGCTCTTGGTCTGAACGCACAGTAAGAGCGAACATACTGCAGACAAACCGGGACAAACACATTAGGGGTTGGATGTTGATTTAAAACAATAGAAAGAAAGAAAAACAGAACACGCGTTCTCGTCTGCTGAGGCTGCCGTAGTGTCGTGAACTTGCAGGGGCACGCTTTTGCAGCAGCTACATGTTCTACTGGTTCAGCTATAAAATCTACTAAATGATGTCGTTTTGAGTAAATTATGGATGCTACCCACTCAGGACACTTGGATTACATTGGACGAGCAGTATGGAGGAATATTGACAAGCTTTTGTGGACTTTTATGGACCTTTTTGGTTCAGTCGCCGGTGAACTCCATTATATGAAAGTTGGGGGGAAAACGAAAACCTGTCCGATCTCCGGCTGCATTTGAGATATTAAAAA
>JALJCO010005544.1:0-12121 GCA_023101725.1 Atherinomorus stipes
GTGTGAGGGTGAAATGTCCCCGCGGAGTCGCGTGACTCAGATGTGTGCGTCAGCATGTGGGTTCTAGGAGAGAACAGTTCCTCCCGCATCTCTGAGGAGACGGAGACTCAGAGGAAGCTTGGAGCAGCTGGACCACACATCTTTACCTCTGGCTCAGTCAGACTTCTCCTGGCTGGAAAGGATCCGACATCTCCGCGATGACGAGGAGTCGTTTCCACGGCTTATTCTTCCTCTGATGATGATGATGATGACGACTCTCAGCCTCGGTTAGTGTCACGTTTAATCTGCTGTTTTATTTCTTATTTTGTAAAAAGAAAATGAATTGAGTTTCAAGTTGCTTTTAAAAAAATTCTAAACCTGCAGAAAAGTTTGAATTATGATGATAATAATTTTCATGTATTTGATTTACTTTATATTTGTGAAACAGATCTCAGTGAGACATGATGAAAACACACACACACACACACACAAAGCGCTAATAGAGAGTTGTTACTTTAAAACGTGATGAGAAAGATTTATCGCATGTTTGATTCTCGGTGTTTTTCGCCTTTAAAAAAGCTGCTATATGAAGAAAATGCTGCAACCGTTGGTTTACCAATTAAAAACTAACAAGACAGAAATTTGGGACTAGTCCTGGACTCAGACCTGAATTTCAGCATCACATTAAAGGACTGATGTCTCAGCAGGACTAAGAAAAAACTGGTCCATACATTCATCTTCAGTAGTCTACAAGTACTGTGATGCTGTCCATACAGGTTTATAAAGTCCATCAGACAGCTGCAGTTAGTCCAGAATGCTGCTGATCCAGTCCTCACATCTGTACACTAGTTTCCTGTTTGACAAAGAACTGACTTCAGAATCCAGCTGTTAGTTTACCAGCGCTGAAGGTTTAGGACTAAATTTCTGTTCCCAGAGTCAGAACTAAACCTGGAGAGGCAGCGTTCAGTTTTTAAGCTCCTCACATGTGGAACAAACTCCCAGAAAACTGAAGATGATGAAACTCGGTGGTTTTAAGGTTGCATCCCTGTAACAATCTATCAGTTAGCCACATCAGACTGTGATGGTTTAGTTTTTTAGAGCAGTTGTTAGCTAGCAGTTATTTGAGGATAGCCTCCAATGTTTCACTTTACTATGAACATAAAAGCATTTGAACACAACACACTGGTAATCTCCACTTCACAAGTGGAAAGGATCATCTTTCCCATCTCACATGAATGGCTGATAACAGGAAATAATGACGTCATTCCGATAAGTTCGATATCATGACAACTTACCCCGATAACTTAGGTCCCATAAAGTTGGAATTTTTAAGATCGGACATGCAGAAGTTGAAAATCCCACTTTTAAGCTTTTCTGGCTGAGATATTACGATTAGGGAAAGAAAGCTGCTGCTTCACAGGGGAGACCCCAAACTGCTTCCAAACCTCTCCCCCCATCTTATTTTAGACACAAACTACCCCATGCAGTTGGAATTTTATCAGTATCGGCCTTTAGGAGCTGAAATTTATCAGTTATCAGTATCGGTTTTAAACAATGGTTACTGTGCATCCCTATTAAAATGTGACATCACCACCTACTACATAGTGCAAACTACTGAATGACTGGGTGCTGTGACATGTCAGTCATCTGAGGGGCCAATCCAATGTCAGGGGGGTCCAGTGCCCCCCGCCCCCCACTCTAGTGCTGCCTATGATGGAACCACCACCGTCTTCCTCTTCCTCTTCTTCCCCACGTGTTAACCAACTGAAGCATGGTTGAAAGGACTTTTTACATTTTCAGGGGAAACTCTAGACTGTATGTTCACTTCTTCTTCTGGCTGGCTGCAGCTTTACAAGGTGAGTTGTGTGTGTGAGGGAGGGAGGACGGACAGAATGAGCTATGAATCATAAGGTTAACTTTAAGCAAATGTATTTATCAGATATGAATTCATTTCTATCCAGATGTCATTTTACCCTTTAAATGTCACACTAAGGGAGAAAAGCAAAAGAAAAAAATGCCTCTTTGCATGTCTCCTTGTCTTTTGGATGAGAATAATGACAAGAATGAATGTTTCTTTAGCAGATGATTGAGATAAAAGTTAAAATAACATAACAACAGTGGAAAAAAACCCACGTACATAGAACATTACATACCCAAACCAGTTGGTAGAGATGCTCAGAAAAGTTTTTTCCACAATTATGCTATGAAATTCATCATAGTTACTGAGAATGTGGGAGAAGAAAAAATATCAAGTTGTACATCAGTCTGATCTTCTCTGGAGAACAAAACTTCACAGTTCAAGTAATTTATTGTCCAAAATGGGAAACATTACAGTGTTAGACAATAAATAAAAGATAAATAACACTCACATGCACCAAACATGACTGCCCAATAACACCAATCAAATCACCAAAGACGTAAAATCTGAGTAAATTATGATAAAATTATGATCAAAAAGAGAAGCAACAAGCCGACATTAAATAAAAACACCCTCAATAAAAACTCTAAAAAGGATAAAACCACAAAGACATACCTGATATTTAAACATGTTACAGTGTGGGGAAAAGGGGAGCTTTCCAGTCCGTTTTAAGTCTTGTGGTTCGAACCTCTGGCCTGCAGGGAAGCAGACAAGGTTAATTAATCAATGAAGTTGAATCAATAATAAATAGATGAGAATGTAGTTAGGTTGGGCTGTTTTAACTGTGAAATAAAAGTTAAATGAAATTAATAATGATAACAATTTTGGGGGGTCGATTTGTGATGTGAGTATATTGTGTTCATATAGACAGTGTTGTATAAAGAACAACACTGTCTACACTACACTGCACCACACTAAAAGCCATACTTGAGTAAAAGCAAAAGTACGTTTCTGAAAAATGACTCAAGTAAAAGTGAGTCGCCTGCTAGAATATTACTTGAGTAAAAGAAAAAAAAGTAGCTCGTATTTACTGAACTTCAGTATCAAAAGTAAAAAGTACTATTAATAAAACACAATCAGAAATTTGAGTTTGACATTTTCTTTATTCCTGCTTAATTTAGTTTTTAAGTTTTGTTTATTTGCAAAGTATAAAGGAGCTTCAACACCTCCTTACATAAACCCAACCATAAAGAAAAATACAACAAACATCCTTATGCATGCCTACCAACATTCATACCACGTGGATTAAATTTAAAATCACTCCTAATAAACTCTTCGAGCTCGGAGGTGATGCAACAAACAAAAAACTTGACTGGTTGAACTTTAACATGACTGCAGTGAGACAGCACATGAACTGTCCATCCAGTCGTTACTGAACCCTGAAAAACTTCCTGTTCAACCTCAGAAGAAGTTGTTTCTCAAAATGACGAGTACTCAGTCTCGCTCTTCTTGGACTGAAGACCAGACCAGCGATGCTGAACAGCCTTCCACCTGCTGCTGAGGCAGATAAAGGTGTGTTTAGCTTCAGAGAACGGCTGCACACGGCTGCTGCTGGTGGCTACTTGTCCCACTGCAGAGTCTTTGATATTTTGTCACAAGTAACTAAGATGCTCAGGTAAATGTAATGGAGTAAAAGTAATGATTTTTGGGGGCAAATGTAGTGAAGTAAAAGTAAAAGTAATCAGAAATAGAAGTAGTACAGTAAAGTACAAATATAAAAAAAACACTACTTAAGTAAAGTAACTAAGTACTTTTACTTTGTTACTATACAACACTGCATATAGAAAGAATGGTTTTGGTATATGAGGTATCAGAACAGCTCAACAATGTCAGTAGTATGTTACAGAGCTGAAATATCTCTACAAATGAGAAAGTATTTCCTCCCAGCTGGGAAAGTGTTGAGACAAGATCCAGAGAGGATGTACTTTCCCTCCATGTTCCTGGTGTAGAAGCTTCACCCCAGAAGACAAACGTTTAACCCCCAAAACTGATGTAGAAAAGGTTTATTGGTGAAGAATTATCGGAGTTTCCCACTTACTCAGCCTGTCTGGCTACGTCAGTCAGAACACGAAGACAGATGAAAACCCGACATGGTGCACAGAGAACTGAACACGTCAGGTCTGTCAAAGCTCGTATCCACACCTGGATGGCCACACTACACACAAGTCCGGTTTCTTGGGCTTCCAGGAAGGTTTTTATTATGCTTTGTAATAAAAACGGTGTCATCAACCTGACAGACGCAGATGCAGCGAGTATGAATCCCAGTTTAAAGGAAAAGTCCACCCACAGAATGATGTAACTTTATTTTCCACTTCCCCTCATGGTGAGAAAGACTCTGCAGCACTTTTTAATAACTCAAATGCAGCCGGAGATCAGGAAGGCTTCTCGTTTCCCCCCAACTTTCATATAATGGAGTTCACCAGGGTCCGAGCCAAAAAGGTCCATAAAAGTCCACAAAAACTTGTCATTATTCCTCCATACTGCTCGTCCAATGTAATCCAAGTGTCCTGAGTGGGTAGCGTCCAGAATTTACTGGAAACAACGTCATTTAGTGTATTTTTAGAACATTAAAATAAATTTTCGTTTTTCCCCCAATATCTGAAGAAAATCGAGAAAGGAAAACCATTTCCTGAATTTTTTTTTTTAATTCTGGAAAAAAAGTCAAAATTTGACTTTCTTCTTGAATTTTATTTTTTCTTCAGTGGCCCTAATCTTCCGTAAAGTTTTGCTTCCTAAAACCTAAAAGTCTAAACAAAAAAACGGTGGTTCTTTAAAATTGGCAACAAATTTCATAAAGTTAGTGTTTATTAAAATTATAAGTTGTTTTTTGAAAAAAAGGCCGTGAAATATTTGAGGTTTTGGACGACTTTTATTTAGCTGGGTTGGAGGGCAAAACCGTCTCTTTGCACTGGAAAGGATGCAGACTCCTGTTTTAGAACCGAACCGGTGGTGGTCACGCTGACTAAGTAGTATTTTACATGTAGTAGAACTAAACTACTGACTGGAGACATAATAAATCTACTTTCTTCTACGCATTCCAGACCAGCAGCAGGTGGACGTGGAAGCTGGACAGAACGTCTCTCTTCAGTGTCTGGCTCCCAGAAACACAGAAGTCCTGATGCTGGAGTGGATCAGGTCTGATCTGGGACCAGAGGACTACGTCTTCTTCTACAGAGAGAAGTTTTCCCATGAAAACTACCAGCACCTGTCTTTCAGAGGCTGAGTGAAGCTGAGAGACTCGTCCTCTGTGGAGGACGGGGACGTCTCCGTGGTCCTGCAGAACGCCAGCGTGGCGGACACGGGGACGTACGAGTGTCTGATCACAGTCCGGAGCTCAGGAAGCAGCCAGAGAGACTTAAGCGTCGTCCGTCGCTCCGTCAGGCTGAACGTGGCCTCAGGTGGGGGCAGACGTCTGGAAGCTGCAGCCTCCATGTTCACCAACACCATGATGCTCACTCTGCTTCTCACCTGCAGCTTCTGATCACCATGATGAAGATGAGGGAGGAGGAAGAGGTGCAGCTGGATCAGTCAGAGCTGCTGCTCTACTTCCTGCTCGGGGTCTGGCTCTGCTTCTCGTTGCTGATCTTTGGTGACGTGTTGCAGAAATCTGAAGCAGGTTCATCACCTTCCTTCTGAACTCAACAACACCTGATTCGTGAGATGTGATCTTCGTCCTTCTGGTTGTTTGCAGCTGCTTTGCAAAGATCAAATCCTGATCAGAATCGCTCAGAAAGTCTTTAAAACGCAAACATTTGCTGCTGATGTAGGACCGGGACAATCCCCAATTAAATCGTATATCGGCACGTGGAAGGTTTCCAGGCAATTTGCAGTTTATCAAGGCAATTTTGAAAAAAAAAGAAAACAAACAAAAACAAAAAACAGCGCTCTACTGTGCATTTAGAGATGTTTCTGGAGGAAATCCATGACTGTTAGAGAATCCCCGTTTACAAACAGACCTACAATCCACATTCTCTCTCCTCAGTGCAGCTACATGTCAGCAGCCCTGTGACAGTGACAGGGTGCATGTCTTCGATTCGAACTGAAGCAGCCCGTTTGCTTCAGGGTCATTCATTAGAGTAGACTAATTTCAAATAAATAAATATTGTTTTAACGTGCAAATGCAAAGCATTAAACATGTTATTAGTAATACAAACATACACAATAGCTACATGTAATAAGTATGATAGTACTTATTACAAAGCCACGTCATAGGAGTTTCAGCTCACACATACAATCTAATTTGGATGAATCACGCAGCCATGCTGACTGGTCAACAAAAGACCCCACCCCCCCTTGCCAATTAAATCATGTATTGGCAATCTTGAGCAATGAGCAAGTCGCTTGTATGTGACTTGGTACGTTAAAGGGGACGTTCAGGATTTTTGACATAGGGCCTCATTTTCCAGGGAGCCAGGATATTACTCACTGGGGGTGTGGGTAGCCTAGTGGTGACATTGTGGGCTTTGGCGCGGAGGATCCGGGTTCGAGTCCCCGACAGGACATTCAGGTGAACCACTGTGGACCCCTGAGCAAGGGGTCCAACTGCTCCCCGGGTGCTTAAAGTAGCAGTAGCTGGTACTACTGTACAGAGATGGGTGAAATGCAGAGGCCTGATTTCCCCTCGGAGATCTTATCAGTATAACAAAAGAAAAAGAAAAATCACTGGAGACAGTTTCAACATATTTCATCCCGTTATTCTAGTTCCAGGAGGTCCCTGCTAGCTAATGCTAGCATAAGCCAATAGGAATCTGCTAGCCTGTCATTAATACAACCTTATCCACTCCACAGAACATTCGAGGCAAATCATTTCTAACTTCAGACCATCTGTGTAAATGTTGTAATAACAGAATAATGTTACAATCAAACTAACCTGCATTTTGCTGCATTTTGATTGTTGCTGCTGAGATACTTTACAAAGTTTTACTTCCTGTATTTGGCAGTGAAGTAATATCATCTGCTGCTACATGCATAAAGGAATTTGATTACACAAATATAAAGTTTAAACTACGGCCACATCTGAAAGACATGATGATATGTCAGATTTAGAACATGATTTTGAACTTTTGCATCAAAACTAATCGTCACCATGTCTCTATGAACCAGAATACAATGACAAAGGTAGTAATACTACCTTTGTATTACCACCTGGAAGCAAAGTATATCATCCTACAGCTGGTAAGAAATTAGTTCCTCAAATATGTAATGCAAAATACAACTACTCACAAAAAGTTAGGGATATTTGGGTTTTTGTATGATGTCAGAATATACCTAACAATAAACTGTTTGAGATGGGAAATTACCACATCATAGTTCCGAGCAATAAATGTCCAACATTCATGATATAATATCAATAAGGTGTCACTATTTTACATTTTCCTTGAATTATAACTGAAAGTTGGATATCCCTAACTTTTTTGTGAGTAGTGTGTCATACAAGTTTTACTAGTTTAACACACGAGTTTACGAGTTCAACGCAGCATTTGATAGTTTTGCAGATTTGCCCCTGATGTTCTGTGGAGTGGATAAGATTGCTTTAAATGACAGGCTAGCAGATTCCTATTGACTTCCACTAGCATTAGCATCAGCGACCTCCTGGAACTAGAATAACGGGATGAAATATGTTTAAACTGTCTTCAGTGATAAATAGGACCCTGGCTAACTTGTAAATGAGGCCCCATGTCAAACATCCTGAACTTCCCTTTAAGTGAAACCTGGCAGCAACATCCCAGGATGTCCTGGATGAAGTAGTAGTGAAGTGATGTCTCTGCCTCAGGAAGCTGCTGGGCAGAAACAAACATAATAAATGTCTCATTGCCGTTAAATGAGTCAGTGATGCAGTTTTAGGTCGTAAATGTGTGACTTAAATAATCTCAAGTTTTCTTAAGTAACTCTGCCAAAATGTGTCTTTTCAATTGATTTTGCTGGTCCCAAGCCCAGATGAAGGAGGAGGGTTAGACTTTAAAGAGTTCACGTTCTTTACATAACTTTCTGACATTGAAACTGTGTTTTACATATGACTCGGTGATGTCTGCTCCAAACTTTTCTGCAGCTGTTGCTGTCCAAGAAGCACATTACAGCTTGTCCTTCTCGGACAGCACACGACAGTGCAGCTGAGTTTCACTTTCCACATCACATCACACGCTGACGAGCAGTTCCAAACACACCGGCCGTTCTGAACGCCACCGTGGCTGATTCAGCAGAGAAAAGATGCTGGATTAGACGCCATTACAAGGCATCTGTGGGAAAATCTCAAGTCCTGCAGTGCATCACAAAAGGAAAGCACCAACAGAAATTCAGTTAGTTTGTAGTTTTAAGAAAAGTTTGCAACTTTTAGTGTTTCTGACTTCTAACATTTAAAGTTGTACAACATTTACAAAATGCAAATTATCTGATTTAACAACTAAGGACGAACAAAATATTAAATAAGTTTTGATTTAATGTGGAGAAAAGTTATAAAACACATTCATGGAGGTATTTTTCGGGTTTATGTATAAATAATAAGCTTTATAAATCATATGTAGCATTAACTATAATAATTTTGTGTTCCCCAGAAATGTTGTTGATAGAAAATGTGTAATATTCTGTACTATGTTAAACCAGGTCCATATTTTCAGGACTTATCAATGAAATGAAAAAATGAAATGAAATGAAAAATACTTTATTCACCCCCAGAAGGGAAATTCAACAATGTAAAAAAGCTCTCTCTCTTTTTTTTTGTTTTTGTTTTTAACAATATAACATATATATCATATAACATATATCAATTGGTATGTGTGAGCATTAAAAAAGCTTTGCCTGAATAAAAACTCAGTGTGAATCATGTAACTTGTGTTGAAATGTTTATCAGCAGCTGTAAATCTGCAGTTTAACTCAACTTTCATGTCATCTTTAAAAGGGGGAGGCCATCTTCTAAATGTTTGAGTGACAGTGTAACACAGTTGATTATTCCACTTGCCACTGGAGATATTTGACACGTTGGCTTTCAGCAGCACTGGCCAGTAAACACCAGTGGCTGAACTTTACCTGTGATGAGATGGACATGCCTGTAGCAGGTCGTGTTGGACTGCACATGACTCTATATGCAATTGTAAGTTATAATTATCTCTTTATGAAGATGGATATATGTTGTTACAACCTCTGAGACGTATTCTAATTGGTTAAAATGGGATCTTTTATGCTGAGGCATGAATAAAAGGCGTTACTGACGAGGAAGCAAGCTAACATCCCCATGCTAAAGGAGTGTCCTATATTTTATACAGTACTGGATACGAGCCACCACTAAGAGCCATCTGTGTCTGACCAGTGTCTTATTTTGGAGACATTTATGTTTTTCTATGCCTTATTTAATATTCAAAATACATTCATTCTATTCATTTAATGTTTATTCATCGCAAAACAGCTGTATTTATAGCCGATATTTTTTCAGTTACAAACTGTTTTTGACAAAGAGAGAAATGCTAAATAAATGCAATTTGTAACTAAAAAGTAATTGTTTGAATAACAGTCATTTCAATATTGAATGAATGAATGAAAATTTATTTTGAACAAATGAAAAAAGAAAATTATATATCAAGACAAAAGAAAACAAATGAAAAAAAAAACCCTCAAGAAACATAATAAAGGAGTGGGAGGAGGTACAAACTTTTTAGGAATTCCCACCCCTTCCTACATGTCACGGTTTATACTGTATATCAATTTGTAACACAATCTCATTACATAATTATATATATATATATTCACAGACCCTTTCCAAAAAAATTAGAATATCATGGAAAAGGTGTTTATTCTAATATATTACAATTTTTTGGAAAGGGTCTGTACATATGTAGACACACACACACACATATGTGTAAATATACACATTTACATATATACATACACACTCATACATACAGTACGCAGATGTCTACACATACACTTTGTTATTCATATCACAACTAGATCCACTTAGCTAAGCTAAACATATAATGTATCAATGAATACTACCTTCATATAGATGTATGTACCTGTATATCTATACTATCTGAGTTTCCCATATAGTAGTATATAACATGCATAGCTCTTTTTATTCCTCCTCTTCCATATAAGTAATTCCTCATACCTCTTTTTAAATATGTGTACTTCTTTTACTGTAAATCCTCGTCCAAACTGTTCCACAAAGTCAAAGTTGTTCTTATTGGATGTTTTTTAAAATTGAGATCTCCCCTTAGATTGTAGCCCCCTTCTCTTTCAGTGACTCTCCTCAGGATGGTTCATGGTAGGAAATTATTCCTGACTTTGTTCATTATTCAATATACTGTATTTCAATATATTACTAATATTATTAACCAATATGAACCAAAAAAATCATGATAATGGCTTTTTCTATGATTGAGCAACCCCATTTACGCGCTTTCAAAATAAAATATCACATCTTCCTGTATGGGGGAGTGATACAGATACAGTTCAGAACAAAACCAAAAACACGTTCAATTCCAGCGTATCTGGAGCATCTGCGCTCCAGTAAAACCAGGATAAAGTTCGTTTCTGCCGTTATCAGTATCGGTTTTGACAATGGTTACTGTGCATCCCTATTCAAATGTGACATCACCACCTACTACATCGTGCAAACTGCTGTGCAGGAATGACTGGGTGCTGTGACATGTCAGTCATCTGGGGGGCCAATCCAATGTCAGTAGGGGGGGCCAGTGCCCCCCGCCCCCCACTAGCCCACTACCTATGATGGAACCACCACCGTCTTCCTCTTCCTCTTCTTCCCCACGTGTTAACCAACTGAAGCATGGTTGAAAGGACTTTTTACATTTTTCAGGGGAAACTCTATACTGTTTGTTCACTTCTTCTTCTGGCTGGCTGCAGCTTTACAAGGTGAGTTGTGTGTGTGAGGAGGGAGGACGGACAGAATGAGCTATGAATCATAAGGTTAACTTTAAGCAAATGTATTTATCAGATATGAATTCATTTTCTATCCAGATGTCATTTTACCCTTTAAATGTCACACTAAGAGAAAAGCAAAAGAAAAAATGCTTCTTTGCATGTCTCCTTGTCTTTTGGATGAGAATAATGACAAGAATGAATGTTTCTTTAGCAGATGATTGAGATAAAAGTTAAAATAACATAACAACAGTGGAAAAAACCCCGCATACATAAAACATTACATACCCAAACCAGTTGGTAGAGATGCTCAGAAAAGTTTATTTCCACAATCATTTTATGAAATTCAAATAGTTACTGAGAATGTGGGAGAAAGAAAACTATCAAAAGGGTACATCAGTCTGATCTTCTCTGGAGAACAAAACTTCAAGTTCAAGTAATTTATTGTCCAAAATGGGAAACTTATTAAATCCCACCCCATCTCACACACATACCACAAAAAAAAAAAAAAAAATCTTGCTTTCCTTCCTCAGTAATAAGAAAACATCTTTTTTTAGAATCTTAAATAAGGCAAAAGCTAGTCAGCAAATCAGGATAAATGAATAAATCATTGGGTTGATTAATCAATGAAGTTTATCAATAATAAATAGATGAGAATTTAGTTTGGTTGGGCTGTTATAACTATAAAATAAAAGTTAAATGAAATTAATAATGAAAACAATTTTGGGAGGTCGATTTGTGATGTAGGTATATTGTGTTCATATAGACAGTGTTGTATAAAGTACAACACTGTCTACATTACACTGTACCACACTAAAAGCCATACTTGAGTAAAAGCAAAAGTACCTTACTGAAAAATGACTCAAGTAAAAGTGAGAGTCGCCTGCTAGAATAATACTTAGAGTAAAAAGAAAAAGTAGCTCGTATTTAGTGAACAAAGTATCAAAAAAGTAGAAAGTACTGTTAATAAAACACAATCAAAAATTTGACATTTTCTTTATTCCTGTTTAATTTAGTTCGAGCTTGGAGGTGATGCAACAAACAAAAAACTTGACTGGTTGAACTTTAACATGACTGCAGTGTGACAGCACATGAACTGTCCATCAGTCGTTACTGAACCCTGAAAAACTTCCTGTTCAACCTCAGAAGAAGTTGTTTCTCAAAATAGCCGAGTACTCAGTCTCGCTCTTCTTGGACTGAAGACCAGACCAGCGATGCTGAGCAATACATTCACCTGCTGCTGAGGCAGGTAAGAGTGTGTTTAGCTTCAGAGACGACTGCACAAGGCTGCCATAGTGGCTACTTGTCCCACTGCAGAGTCCCTGGTTATTTTGTCTAAGTAACTAAGATGCT
>JALJCO010005546.1:0-38993 GCA_023101725.1 Atherinomorus stipes
GTATTCCGAGGGACGAATAAAGTAATCTTAGGAATGAATAAAGTAATCTTAGGAACAAATAAAGTAATCTTAGGAACGAATAAAGTATTCTGAGGAACGAATAAAGTAATCTGAGGAACGAATAAAGTAATCTTTGGAATGAATGAAGTATTCTAAGGAACCAATAAAGTAATCTTAGGAATGAATAAAGTATTCTGAGGAAAGAATAAAATAATCTTAGGAATGAATAAAGTATTCTTGGGAACGAATAAAGTAATCTTAGGAACGAAAGAAGTATTCTTAGGAACGAATAAAGTATTCTTAGGAACGAATGAAGTAATCTTATAGGACCGAATAAAGTAATCTTAGGAACGAATGAAGTATTCTTAGGAATGAATAAAGTAATCTTAGGACCGAATAAAGTATTCTTAGGAACGAATAAAGGAATCGAACGAATAAAGGAATCTTAGGAACGAAAAAAGGAATCGAATGAATAAAGGAATCTTAGGAACGAATAAAGGAATCGAATGAATAAAAGAATCTTAGGAACGAATAAAAGAATCTTAGGAACGAATAAAGGAATCTTAGGAAAGAATAAAGGAATCTTAGGAAAGAATAAATTAATCTTAGGAACGACTGCAGCTAGTGATCCAGCTCGGCTACACAGGAGTGCTGCAGGGTTTAATTAACAATTGCTTTTTAACAGATTTATAAGACAGATTGCAACTAAAGAAAAGCCAGCTAGCTGCAGTGTCACTCAGAAAAATGATCAAACCCAAACGGTTGGCTTTATGAAATTAATTACATGTAAATTTTCCATCCAATATTATTACCTTTTTATTTAAACCACTGCATTCAGCTAAATATTTTTTTCTTGTGTTGAGTTAATGTGAATAATATATTACATAAAGTGAAATATTATTGAACAAAGGAAACATAAGACTATGGCTACTATGGACATAAGGCTATACTAGGTCGCAGATATACATAAAGTGCATGTATAGTTTTGCATTTCCTGTATTCAATCAAATTTTCTTTGCTCCAACTGAACCTCAATTTTCTCCTTGTTCATTTGAATGTCCGATGTGATCAATCTACCAACACTGAATCAGTTTTAGTTACTGAAGTAAGTAAACTTTTCAATATACACTACTCACAAAAAGTTAGGGATATTCAACTTTCGGTTTTTGGAGAACAGAATGATATAGAATGAATATTTAACCATTGAACAATGTAAATGCGCATTGAAAAGTTTGGAGAAAGTTTAATTCAGTTCACCTGGAAAGGTTGTAGTGGATTTTAGATTCATTCTGACATCATACAAAAAGCCAAATATCCTTAACTTTTTGTGAGTAGTGTAAGTCTTATTCATTGAATATGACCACCTGTAGGCTACATCTTGAGTCTCAGCTGATGTGATTGTCAACTTTTTTTGTACAAAGCTGGTCAAAAGAGAAGACAATGTAGACAAAAAGGTAGAAGTTACATTCGAATTTCGATCTACCAGTTTTTTTTTGTTTTTTTTTTTAAGAGCTTTATTGAAAACATTTGTCAATTACAAGACATAGCTTAAAGAACACAACAAAACAAACAAAAGTGGGGGCTAAAATGATCAGAAGATCAGAAGTAAATCAGTGGAGCACAGATAAATCATCATATGGAAAAAAAGGAAGATGACAAAAAATTTTAAAAAATTACCAGTTAATCACATTGTATTTTTCAAAAGAGTTCAAAGTCTTTAAAGCTTTAGAATTTTTGGAGTTCTTAATCAGGCCCGTGCAGAGACCTCTGGAGGGGCAGGTGCTCAAAGTTACAAAGGGGCACATGAGCACAAATTTGAAACAGCAAACGGAATCTGACCTTAAACTGTAATGTGACCGGCTGAATTGCAGCAACTCATATTCATATAGAATGTAACATGGAACAACATCCACATCTTTGTCCAAACCTCCCATTTTTGTTAGGAGGCAGTGCAAAGCAAAAGTAGTCCATGTTTTACCTGATGGAGACATTGTGGAGGTGGTTTGTGAGGAAGCTGCGGTGGTTCTACTGAACAGCTGAGCAGACCCTATTAAAAAACGGGGGAGATCGTGGCCACTTATACAAGTGTTTAGGTGATAACTGTCATTGAAATAAATTACAGTGATCTGACATTATTGTTTGTAGGAGACTCCTGCTGAGTGAGGCTGCAGTCAAGACTGACTGTTCAAACTAAGCAGAACTAGTTGTTCATCTGTAACTAAAAGGGGAACTTAATGGGGGACAGGTATAAAGGACGGTGGAGGTACAGCATATATTCAAAAAACCATAATCCAAGCTGTGTAATTTAGGACATAGGAAGATAATATATTAGTTTAATTAGATCACCATTAAGCACTGGACTGTTAACCTGTGGTTTCTCCTTCTGTTGTCCTTGCTTTCTAGTTTTATTAAAATCAGAGGAAAAAATGGAAACATTTTGGCACCTTTTATTATTATTATTATCATTATTTATTTATTTTACTTTTCCTATCCAGCATGGCAGCAGCAGAATGATGATCTGGCTGCTTTATTGTGTTGAACAGATTTACTTTGCCAAGAGGAGCTTTAAATAAGGCTGCTCTTGGTATTCTGAGTTTACTCATACAAATATAGAAATCACATTTTAATGTAAGTGGTTTGTACTTTTTTTTAGTTTGATAGTTTTATTATCTACTTTACAAATGGCAGTAAGGGACAATTATATTATATTTGCGTGTAAATGCGATGTTTAAATAAGAAGTTGAAAGCATCTTCATTCAAATTCTTCATATTATTGTATTTATAGGCCTACTGTAATAGTCCAGAAGTATGTGAATATATGCATGTACTGCTTATTTTTACTTTAATTACTTAATAAAGATCTCTTTTGCCTCTAAACAGAAAAAGCTCCATTTAAACTCACTTGACAGTAAAATGATGCAAATCTCTGTCATTATGGTCACAAAATGCGACACAGAAACTTTTACTCAAGCATTGGTAGCTACTGATACATGCATAATGAAGACAACTTGGGACAAACGAGTGACTTGGACACTTCTAGCTCTGGGATCTTGGATAGGCTTTTTTTTTTTTCTATAAAGGAGCCTCCTGACAAACTTTTTCGGTCAGGTTAACTAGCAGCTATAACTTATGTCCAGAGAGTCAGAGGACGCACAAAAAGAATGCTCACTTCACGTTGTCAGTTATCTTGCAGGTATAGACAGAGCAGCACTTTGCTAAACCTACTCACCGAAGCATCAGCTGAGAGTTCCCTCCCTCGCGGTTCCTACACCACCGTCTCGAGCTCCAGGGTTTGTCTGAGCGCGTCCAGGTAGGCACGTCAGGGCAGTGACGTTTGGATCATGTGACCAACCATAACGTTATCTAAATTATTATTTCCTTTTATTTAATGTTTTTGGCCTCACAAACAAACTTTAACTCAACAAGTATAAATAAAGATAAAGTAAAATAAAAAATATATAATAATAAAAAATAGAAGGAGACAAAAGGGCACTCTGGGCACCAAGGAGTAAAGGGGCAGGTGCTCGAGCCCCCTCCGCACCCCCCTCTGCACTTGGCTGTTCTTAATAGACACAAAATATTTTTCAAGTTCATATATGAAGGCTGGACAAAAAGGTTTGTTATTCGTGTATTTACATTTATGAATATAAAATTTGGCCAGGATCAATATTAAATTCATGACATAAGATATGTCTTCTTCAAATTCATAGAAACCAAAAATCACATTCTTAAAAGAAAAAGAAATGTTTGGGGAAAGATTAGTTTCAAAGAGAGTTAAGATGTCAGACCAAAACGTTTCAACATGTGGACACGTCCAGAATAAATGAGTCAAAGTTTCAGGAAGACGATTGCAAAAAGAGCAGCTGGTTTCGATATCCTTTTTGAACCTGAGTGAAATAAAATATTTGACTGGGTAGTATTTATAAAGTATTTTGAAAGAAATCTCCCTGACCTTGTTAGTTAAAAGGTATTTGTAAGGTAAAGACCAAACTTTTTTCCAAGGAATGTTACAAACTAAACTATTCCAATATGATAAAATAGAGGGTACAGAGACAGAAAGTTGTTGAAAAAGCATCCTGATATTTTTGTTGTTTGATTGCCTGTTAGAGAGGCATATCTTGCCAACATGTGTTTGAAAAGGATCCATATGAGTGACAAAAGGAAAGGAGAGGGTGAAATCTTTTAGCAACATTTTGATGCCAGAGGGAATAGCATTCATTACAATAGAAAACTCTCTCGGAGACACAAGTACAGGGTAAGCATTAAAGAATTCTGTGTATCTATATAACTCTCCATCATATTTAAATAACTGACTGATTAAGATAATTTTATTGTTTAACCAGTTTTCAAAGAAAATGCTTTTGTTCTTGTGCGTAACATTCCTGTTGTTCCAAATATAAAATGTATGCGTTGAAAAGTTGTTTGAAAATGAGAGACCAGGTGAGCAACATCTGTCTATGAAATTTAGAAAGCTTTATAGGGATTTTGGGGACGTCATAGTTGCAGACCAAAAGAAACCTTAGACCACCCACTTTAGAGAAGATATAGGAGAGGATCGCATTCCAGATAGAAGATGGATTAAATAAAAAGTGCTTTAACCAGTTTATTTTAAAAGTATTGTTAAGGGTTGAAAAGTCTATAAAATCTAAGCCACCACATTCCACAGAACAGATTAGTACAGATTTTTTTATATAGTGTATTCTTTTTTTTTTCCAAACAAAATCTACTAACATTCTATCAACTTGTTTGAGGGTACAGTTATCAACATAAAGCGACTGGGCTGCATATGAAAGCCTGGACAAACCTTCAGCCTTTGAGAGAAGGATTCTTCCTTTTAAGGATAAATCCCTTTGAAGCCAAAAGTTTAATTTCTTTGAGTTTTGTCAATTATAGGGGAAAAATTGGTTGGACTTCTAAGTTTGGGGTCTTTGGTAATAAGGACTCCTAGATAAATTACTTGATTTTTAACTGGGATATTGCAAATAGTTGGGATGGCAGATTCTTTAAGAGACATGAGTTCACACTTATTTAAATTTAAACGGAGGCCAGAAGCATCAGAGAAGGAATTAATTAAATTCAAGGCAACAGACACCTGAGACAAGTCACGCAAAAACAAAGTAGTATCGTCAGCAAGCTGACTTATAATATGTTTATCTGCAACTGTGATACCATTCAGAGAACTTTGTGTGATATGAGAAGCAAGGAACTGAGCAGCGATTAAAAATAAGTAGGGAGATATTGGGCACCCCTGTCTGATACCATGGGACAACCAAAATCTTTGTGAAATTCCATATTTAAGTTTAATAGAGCTATTATTGTTGTTGTATAATGTCCTAATTGTCTTGCAGAAAAATGAACCAAAACCACATTTTTCTAAGACTGAAAATAAAATTGTGCTCTACAGAATCAAACGCTTTTTGGAAGTCAAGAAATAAGATAAAGCTGTCTGTGTCAATAAGGTCACTGTAGTCCAGTAGGTCTAACACTAGTATGATATTAACAATATGTCAATTTTTCATGAAGCCTGATTGTGTTTCATCAATGATAGAGTGTAAAACATTTTTAATCCTGTTGGCAAAAAGTGAAGCTAGAATTTTATAATCATTATTCAGTAAAGTAATAGGGCGCCAGTTATCAATTGAGAGAAGATCTTTTTTAGGTTTTGGAATTAAAGAAATAATACCTTGAGTCATTGAAGAGGGGAGAGGACCATTAACAATGCTTTCATTATAAACTTCTGTTAAAAAAAGGTGATAATTGCTCTGAAAACTTCTTAAAAATTTCAGAAGTTAAGCCGTCATTTCCTGGAGATTTATTGTTTTTAAGTTTGGATATGATTTGGGAAACTTCTTCTGAAGTGATAAGAGCTTCACATAAAGTTTGTTCATTATTATTAAGGGTTTTGAAGTGATAAATGGAGTCCAGGAAAGAGGAAGCAGAAATCTTACAGTACCTTGATTTATAAATGTTTTCATAGAATTTAGCACAGTATTCTGCTATCTTTTTAGGATCATCTGTTATTTCATTATTAATTCTAAGTTGGTCAATTTGGTTTTGTGAGCGTATTTTTTCTAGGCTAAAATAATATGCAGAATTCTGTTCCCCTTCTTCTATCCATTTACTGCGAGATCTTATAAAAGCTCCTTCAGCCTTAAGTTTATACATATCATCCAGTTTATTTTGAAGTCTGAGGTATTCACATTTGTCATTGTCTGATAAATTTGTTTGTTGACTAAAATAAGAAAGTTTAAAGAGTATGTCAACTTCTTATGCCCTTCTATCTTTTACCACTTTACTACCAAATTGTCTAAAGAATTTGCCAATTTCAAATTTGCATAATTCCCAATTATGGCCAAACTTATTTTCAGCTTTTGCTTTAGACCAAATTTTTCAATCAGATTACAAGTTGCAACAGTTGCTTCAGTTGATTTAAGAAGGGAATTATTAAGTTTCCATAAAGAAGCTTTTTTGATAGAGTGAGAAGAGAGGTTGATAGAAATATTAATTGCTTTATGATCAGTCAGGGGGCAAACAAGAGCACCAGTAGAGATATTATTGTTGATTAGACACTTAGAAAGAAGCCAATAATCAATTCTAGACCTCCTGGAGCCATCTTTATTTGTCCATGTGTAAAGACTTGGGTTTTGCTGTCGCCATATATCAATAAGGTTGAATCTGTCCATTAAAGCCTTTAGTTTAGAATTGGCAGAAGCTGAATTTCTGTGGCCATCTGTCTATCCTGTTATCTATTGCTATATTAAAAGCCCCTCCTACAAAAATCCCAGCTGATGGGTGTTTTTGAAGCCAGTATGAGATTTTGCTTTCTAAAGAGTAAAAAAAAGTATTCTCTTCAGAGGTGGCATTATATCCATAGATATTAACCAGTATTATTGTGATATGAGCTATTGTGATAATGAGTAAGCAGAAATGTCCAAAAGAATCAGAGTCAGCATCTAAGACATTTCCCATAAAGTTATTTTTGAGAATACCGACACCAGCTGAATGATCTGAACCGTGAGCAACCAGATATCATTTCTCCATTGGGATTTCCAAAAATTGACATCAGTTTTGAGTGAATGATTTTCTTGAAAGAAAACAAAATCAGTTTTGTGCTCTTTTGCAAACAGAAATAAAGCTTTCCTTTTTGCAGTATTTCTAAGCCCCCTTACATTAACTGAGAATACAGATAACGACATATGAACAAGAACAAAAGAAGAAAATGTAACTAAAAAGTTTTAATCAGGTAGAGTACTCTACTTTGAAATAGAGCTTGAATATAAACAATAACCAAAAGCTTTGCTGATGGTGCTGTCAGAAATAAGGTGCTAAATTATACTTGTGTTGCTTAAAGGAGTAATCACCTGGGGTCTCATTTATAAAACTGTTCGCAGGATCTATACTAAAAGTGTTCGTGCGCCAAAAACCCAAAGTTTGCTTACACCGAAAAATATTCAGATTTATAAAACCGGCCGTACGCAAAAATCCAAGCAATTACCTCTTTATAAATCACACTCTCCTTGGAAGTTTGCGCAGGTGAATTTGGCTCATATCCCGCCCCCTACACGCCCACTTTCTACCATGAAGGGTCAATGCAAAGCACCTCATGGATATTTTTTGCATATAAATAAGCCAGCTGATCTGAGGCATTTAAACTTGATCGTGGCGACTGAGAAGACGAGAAAACGCAGTTTCATGGAGAATGAAGTGGAGGAGCTTGTTGGTGAGGTGAAACGTTGAAAGAACGTTATATTTGGACTTCACAGTGGAATCGCAGATAAACAGAAGTGACAGCACGTTGCTGCAGCGGTGAATGAACACACCGGAGCGCGTTGTGGTCAACAACTGCGCACTGGGATTGAACGGATTCGGCGGGTCGGTCGAGTCCAGTTTAACACACAGATCCAGGAGTTCCCAAACTTTCTGAGCTACGACCCCCCCAGATACCAGACGTTGTTCCTGACCCCGCAACAGCTGAGCTCTTTATTGTGCAACATTTCAGATCATCCTGCAGCATCTACATGTGAGGCTGGAAAACTGTCAGAATCTTCATGAATTAGGGGGATAACGGGGGTTTGGTGGATTATTAATGAAATGAAATGAAAAATACTTTATTAATCCCACAAGGGAAATTCAATGTTTGTAATACTGGGTTTTTTTTACAATATAACATCTATCTAACATAACAATAATATAAAAAGTACAAGTGCAACAATAATCATACATATGTACACAACTGTAAGAAAACATGATAATAAAAAAAAAACTTAGCTGACCAAGATATGAGAAGGGGCTTTTGCAAGATATTGCTAAATTGCAATTTTTATTATGAGTTAGGCTCTAATTTATTTATTAGAAAATGAATGCGTTTATATTCCTACAGATTAATCTCCCTGCATTAACAGATTTATTTTGACAACCCTAAAAATTCTAAATGTATTTAGTTTACAGCGATTACAATCGTCTGGCGACCCTCTGAAATGATCTAAGAATCCCCAGTTCGGGAAGGTTGCTCAGGGGAATCTATCGGCATCAGTCAGTAATCATGGCCCAAGGAATATTCGTGGTTTCTAAAAACTCTCTCCATCTTTATCCTCTTCTTTCCATGATCTTCCAGCAGTGCAGCGCGTCCGTTGTGAAGCATTACGTACGAGTGTCACCGTTTCCTCAGTAATTACAATCAGCCTCCACACCTTGTTACAGGTAACCTACCAATAACTGTCATCCTATATAATTGAAGCTGCAGCCTACTGTAGCTCTCTTAAATGAGGCTGATGGATCGTACAGCTTAATCCAGGAACAGACGGGGGTTTACGATGGTCTCCAGTCTGATATGATGGTTAAATGCATGATCGTGGCTTCAGCTCATCATCTTACCAGCGGTGCCGCCAGTTTCCCGTCTCCAAAATGTTCGTGCGCAAGGTTCAGAGTTTGCGTACAGGTGCGCACATTTTCCCGTCAGGTTTGTTTTTATAAATCTGAAACTTTGCGTGGAAAATTACTTACGCCATTTTCAGGCCCTGTTTTGTGCGTAAGCAAGCTTTATAAATGAGACCCCTGGGTCTTTAAATCTGTCCACTCTCCTTACAATGACTTAAAATAAATATATAAAACTTGTTAGAAAAAAAAAAAAATCAAACAAAGTGCATATTCTGACCCTTTGCTCATACCACCACTTTCTCTCGTGATAGTTCGCACGAGGTTTTGACTGACATGAATGTTCATTTAAATAATGTAAATGAGGCGCGCGCTGATTGGCCGCAGGAAGGACAGAGCTGGAATCAGGACCGGCCCAGTTCATGCATGCATTACCCGACTCTGCACCTGAAGGGGCTGAGTATGGAATGCCATTTTATTCATAATTAAATAAATAAATAAATACCAAAATAAATAAGTGTTGCACAATATAAATATATATAAAATGCACAAAATAATTGTTTCCATATTTATTTATTTAGTCAGTTATATGTTTAGTTATATATTTATTTATTAAGTTATTTATTTATCTATTAGGTTAGTTATTCATTTATTTATTTATTTATTACGTTATTTATTTATTTATTTATAAAGTTATTTATTCAGTCTTATATTTATCTATTTAGTTTTGTTAAGTCATTTATTTATTTGTTTATTCATATATCAAGTTATTTATTTAGTAATTTATTAAGTTATTTATTTAGTTATTAATAAAGTTATTTATTTAGTTATTCATTTAGTTATTTATCTATTTATTAAGTTATCTATTTTGTTATTCATTAAGTTATTCATTTATTTATATATTAAGTTATTTATATAGTGAAACTTTTATTTTGTGCTTACACATATTTTGGGAGGCTTTTATTTTGCACCAAGACTTTGTGCTGCTTCTTTTTGCGTTTCTTTATTTCGCATCCTAATATTCAAATTTAGGGGCGGGGTTGTGGAGTGATGCTGCGGACGGCCTATGACAGGCTATGGCTACGGCTCCACGCGTCTGTACGTCACACTGGTGGATAGACGGCGGCGCCATTATCAACAGTGATGGGCGGAACTTCTGGTGCTCACAGGAAGTAGCAGTTTAGTCGTGAAAAGGCTGGAACAGATCGCGGAGAATTGTGTTTACGTTTGCATCTGGATAAAGCTAAAGGATAAAGAAACGAGATGTCCTGGAGTTCAGGGGCATCATGTGTCCATGGTTGGACATTCAGATCATGAAGTCCCTCATGGATTTTTTTCTATTACCGGTCGTTACGTAGTTAGCGCCTAGCATGTCACAACGGGACGGGAGCTCTGCAGGGAACACAGGACAGGTTTTCTTCCACAACCTGCCGTACTGCTGTGGAGGTTCTGGGCTCGTTTCACTTTGGCTCTCTGCAGCAACCGGGCTGGAAGAAACAGATTCTGGTCCTGGAGTCCTGCATCCACCGCAGACAGAACCTGGTCCTGGAGTCCTGCATCCACCGCAGACAGAACCTGGTCCTGATCGGTTTCACCTCTCACTGACGGAGGCTCCGCGGTTTTCTGATGGGACTTCCATGTGATGCTCCCAGCAATAAATCCATTTTGGTGTTTTTAACAGGTTACAAGATTATTTTGAACAGCCGGTGTTTCATTCTGTAATAAACTGATGTTCACAACCTGGACAGGCTGATATCTGACTGCTGCTGCAAAGCAACACAAACGTGTTGCAGCCACTAGTTATTCTACTCGGATAAATATGAAGCTTACATGTAGGTTACACCAACACACGGGCAAATATGTCACAAATCATCTTCTTAATTTGGATTCGTTTTATTCAAAGACACTGGACTTACTGTGTATCCATTCCTTTCCTCGTGCCACTTTTTCATCCCCTCATATTAACCACGACCACCCAAACCCTCAATAATAATAATTATGATGATAACAAAAATAACAATAATAATAACAGTACATTGCATTTATAGGTGCCTTTCAGACCCTCAACGCATATACATAATAAGAAGGAATAAAATAATAAAAGGAAGTGAGAATCCAGTGTAGCTCCTGTGGAAGGACAGCAGTGATGGGGAGGTTGAAGTCGTATTACGAATTTACACCATCTAAAAAAAAAAATGTTTCCATCTCTTGTTTTAAATTCCTGACGAGGCAAAGCATTAAAGTTTTGTATTTGTGAGCTTGGACATTTACCAGATTGCTGACCTTCATGTTACACCTGAACAGGTAAATAACATTATGTTAGCAGATGTTTCTACTACAGCTCAGTACAAGTTTATGAAATCATCTTCAACAACATGCTGTCTCAGTCATCTGAAATGAGATGACTTGATCAGATCTGCACAATCTGCACAGATCCTCCGTCCCTGCATTCATCACGTTGGTGAACGTGTCCGGCTGAGCTGCTGCTCTGATGTCCCTGATGACTCGCGCAGCTCTGGTCTGATCAAGGAGTCAGATGGTAGACAGACGCAGTCGATCCCAATGAGCCTACTGGTGCTTCGGGGCTCTTCGTGCTTTGCGTAGCCTCACCATCACAATCCATGGCGTTGATTATTAAGTAACTAAAGATGTTAGCAGGTTATCCTCAGTCACTTCCTCACCTCATCTTCCCAATCCGGAACAGAAGAGGGAAGGTAACGATATTCACATCCCAGTTTTTTGTGTGCTTCCATCTCACCATCATGCTTTAAGTATATGTAATGATAGGAATGCAACTATAAAGAATAAATCTGAAAAATAGTAAGAAAATAAATTAGCGAATATATAGACAAGCTGTTTGATTAAATTCACATCTACACTGGATTCTCACTTTTATTATTTTATTCCTTCTTATTGTTTATGTATATGCGTTGAGGGTCTGAAAGGCACATATAAATGCAATGTACTGTTATTATTATCGTTATTTGTTATCATCATAATTATTATTATTGAGGGTTTGGGTGGTCGTGGTTAATATGAGGGAATGAAAAAGTGGCACGAGGAAAGGAATGGATACACAGTAAGTCCAGTGTCTTTGAATAAAACGAATCCAAATTAAGAAGAGGATTTGTGACATATTTGCCCGTGTGTTGGTGTAACCTACATGTGAGCTTCATTTTTATCCGAGTAGAAAAACTCGTGGCTGCAACACGTTTGTGTTGCTTTGCAGCAGCAGTCAGATATCAGCCTGTCCAGGTTGTGAACATCAGTTTATTACAGAATGAAACATCGGCTGTTCAAAATAATCTTGTAACCTGTTAAAAACACCAAAATGGATTTATTGCTGGGAGCATCACATGGAAGTCCCGTCAGAAAACCGCGGAGCCTCCGTCAGTGAGAGGTGAAACCGATCAGGACCAGGTTCTGTCTGCGGTGGATGCAGGACTCCAGGACCAGGTTCTGCCTGAGGTGGATGCAGGACTCACGGACCAGAATCTGTTTCTTCCAGCCCGGTTGCTGCAGAGAGCCAAAGTGGAACGAGCCCAGAACCTCCACAGCAGTAAAGCAGGTTGTGGAAGAAGACCTGTCCTGTGTTCCCTGCAGAGCTCCCGTCCCGTTGTGACATGCTAGGCACTAACTACGTAACGACCGGTAATAGAAAAAAATCCATGAGGGACTTCATGATCTGAATGTCCAACCATGGACACATGATGCCCCTGAACTCCAGGACATCTCGTTTCTTTATCCTTTAGCTTTATCCAGATGCAAACGTAAACACAATTCTCTGCGATCTGTTCCAGCCTTTTCACGACTAAACTGCTACTTCCTGTGAGCACCAGAAGTTCCGCCCATCACTGTTGATAATGGCGCCGCCGTCTATCCACCAGTGTGACGTACAGACGCGTGGAGCCGTAGCCAGCCTGTCATATGCCGTCCGCTGCATCACTCCACAACCCCGCCCCTAAATTTGAATATTAGGATACGAAATAAAGAAATGCAAAAAGAAGCAGCACAAAGTCTTGGTGCAAAATAAAAGCCTCCCAAAATACGTGTGAGCACAAAATAAAAGTTTCACAATATAAATAACTTAATATATAAATAAATGAATAACTTAATGAATAACAAAATAGATAACTTAATAAATAGATAAATAACTAAATGAATAACTAAATAAATAACTTTATTAATAACTAAATAAATAACTTAATGAATAACTAAATAAATAACTTGATATATGAATAAATAAATAAATAAATGACTTAACAAAACTAAATAGATAAATATAAGACTGAATAAATAACTTTATAAATAAATAAATAAATAAATAACGTAATAAATAAATAAATAAATAAATGATTAACTAACCTAATATATATTTATTTATTAAGTTATTTATTTATCTAACTAAACATATAACTGACTAAATAAATAAATATGGAAACAATTATTTTGTGCATTTTATATATATTTATATTGTGGAACACTTATTTATTTTGGTATTTATTTATTTATTTAATTATGAATAAAATGGCATTCCATAGCTGAGTGGGTCTGAGGAAAGCACAGTTCTCGCCGCACAACTTGCACCTCACCACCTTATCATTAACTTTTACAAAACTCCCCATTGTTCTTCGCCGCTGCAGCCGTGCTTTCTGTCGCCTGTCACGCGACCCGGTAACGTATCAAGTAACATCGGTTGCATCCCCCCCCTCGTTAGAGGGACAAAGTTATTGTCTGATGAATCAGCTGCATCTGGAGTCCAGCTTCCAGCTTTTCAGAAAAAAGTTATAATTATTCTGCCGGCGTAAACGTTTCCGGAGCTCAGGTGCTGTCAGTAAGGAGAATCCTACATCAGTATGGGAGCGAGTATCGATGCCGGCATCTGGATCGGACATCCCTAATTTTTATTTAACATGTTTTATATCATAATGGCAAAGGCACTTTGTGTATTTGAACAGGAAATGTAATGATTTAAAAGCTGAAAAAATGTAAACTGGAAATCCCACAAGTCCTCCCCCTTCACATATTGTGGAGTGGAGCATGTGGTCCAGTGTCGACAGAAGTCCGTAGGCGTGTCAGAGAGAGGCTGGCCTATACTAAAAGCCTCTGTTAGTTACGAAATTGAAGGAGCCAATCGAAATCTCACAATTTCGGGACTTAGCTCTTGTGGGCTGTTCTGGTGTGAGGAAAGAGCCCAAATGAAAAAACTTTACCGTGCAAAAAATGGGCGGTTTTAACAATAAACAATAAACATGTTTTAACTAGAAAAATGCAATTTCCAGGTTTAAGTCATTTTGCCTCATAAAAGCATTTATAAGTAAAATACCCATATTGCCAACGAGGTATAAGGTATTATCAAGAAATACTCACAAATATAATTCACAAGTCCTTAAAGGTGCCATGACATCAAATTTCACTTTTCTGGGGTTTTGGGGGTATAATATAATCTGTTGTGCACTGATGAAGCCATGTGAATGTCCAGAGTGAGAATCAAAGTTCCTGTTTATGGTCTGTCAGCTTTGTCTCTCTGCTCAGAAACAGTTGAATCAGACAGCAGGCTATCATTCTACGTAGTTCTATCATTCTACGTAATTTAATTGCTCCAATAAGAGCACACTATCAAGTAAACAGCCCCCCCCCCTCTCTCTCTCCTAACGGTTTATGCACCGTCCGTTTTTTTTAACGCAGCTCCCCAAGATACAGTGACACACTTACAGTAAAAAGAACACGAGCAATAAGTGTGTTACGCTTAATAGTAACACAAAAGAATCTCAAGGAGAACTGCCTAAAGAGTAATTACAATGTGATAAATCAACATACATTGCACTGGAAATAGCAACAATCAAACATTCAGTCCATATACTTGGGGTTTGGCTTGCACACACGACCTGCTCGCGTTATGTACCGTGTGCTGCTTTGATCAGGGGGAAAATGTGCTGTGGGGCTGAGTCTGACAGGTGACGTGTGATGTGAACGTATGGTTATTGGCCTTGGTGTTTGTGGCCTGGGGAGTGGTCTGTCCCTAACAGGGTCGCAGGTTGTGGAGTCTGGGTTTTCTGTGTCCAGTTGAGGTGGTGGCAGTTGTTCTTCGACAGGAAGAATGTGGCGTCGATTTCTTCTGTACTCGCCACCATCAGACTGGATGATGTAAGAGCGTGGCTCTGCACTCTTTTCCTTCACCACACCAAGCTGGTTGTATCCTTTGGGGGTCTGCATGCGAACCACCTGTCCAGCTGTCAGAGGTTGAAGACAATGACTGGATTTGTCATAGTAGCGTTTCAGTGTGTGCCGTTTGTTGTTGAGCTGGGCATTTACACGTTGGGTGTTTTGGGGTTTTGGGGCCAGCAGTGTAGTACTCACAGGGAGAGCTGCGCGTGTCTGTCGTGACATGAGTCACTCAGCAGGGGAGCCCAGTGTGGAATCACGGGGAATGTTCCTCATATTCAGTAGGTTGAGGAAGACGTCGGTTCCATCCTTGTGCGACTTCTCCATCAGCTGCTTTGCGCTGCGCACAGCCCTCTCTGCAAGCCCGTTTGATTGTGGATATTCAGGGCTGCTGGTTATGTGGACAAAGTCCCATTGTGTTGCAAAATCTTTAAAATGCCGACTGGTGTACTGTGTTGCGTTGTCGGTGAGTAGAGTGTGGGGGGTGCCATGGACTGAGAAGTGTCTTTTTAACTTTGAGATGACACTGGATGATGTGATGTCGCGGAGGAGGTCAATCTCAAACCAGCCTGAATAAGAGTCGACCAGTACCTGATAGTGTTTTCCTCGCCAGTCAAAGATGTCCGCTGCCACTGTGGACCATGGGAGGACTGGAACTGGGTGGAGGTGGAGAGGCTCTTTAGGCTGATGGCACTTGGTGCTATTACACACTGCACATGAGAGCAGCTCCTCAGTGATATCTCTTGACATTGATGGCCAAAAGATGATGCTCCTCGCCCTGCGCTTGGTCGCCTCCACGCCTGGATGACCTTTGTGCACAATATTGATGTACTCTCCATGCAGGGAGCGGGGAATAACCGCTTTTTGGCCTTTCATCACCACACCGTTTTCTACTAGAAGTTCATCTCTGTAGGGGAAGAAAGGACGCATGGCAGGTTCAAGATGGTTTTCTTTGTATGGCCATCCTCTCTTTATTACAGTGCTCAGAGCCTGAAGCACTGTGTCCTTTTCCGTATGCTCCCTGAGTTCTTCCAGACGTGCCGTAGAGATGTAGCTCACGGACAACACATCAAAGGTGTCCTTACCAGCTGGGCCTTGCGACACTAAAGGATCCGGAGCTCTGGAGAGAGTGTCGGCAAGGTACATCTGTTTGCCTTGTTTGTACACCAGGGTGATGTCGTAGCTTTGTAGCCTCAGTAGCATCCTCTGGAGGCGGGCAGGGGCAGCATGAATCGGTTTCTTTAAGATGGTGACCAAGGGCTGGTGGTCAGTTTCCACCAACACAGGTTTTCCATATATGTAGTCCCTGAACTTCGTACACGCAAACACGACAGCGAGAAGCTCCTTCTCAATTTGCGCATATCGTGTTTCTGTGTCTGTCAGGGTGCGTGATGCAAAAGCCATTGGTCTGCCATTCTGCAGGCATGCAGCTCAAAGTCCAAAACCTGATGCATCGCAGGTCAGGGTGACTGGCTCTTTAACGTTGTAGTAAGCCAGAACAGGGGGCTGGTGAGGCATGATTTGAGTTTGTCAAAGGCCTCCTGGTGCTGCTGGAACCAGCACCACGTAGTCTCTTTGTGAGTGAGCTGTCTTAACGGGGCTGCAATGTCACTGAAGTGTGGAACATACTTTGAGAGGTAGTTTACCATGCCAAGGAAGCGCTGTAGTGATGCAACATTGGTTGGGACAGGCATGTTGGTGATGGCTGTGGTTTTTGCAGGGTCAGCCTTGAGACCTTGGCTCGTGAAGATGTGGCCGACATAACTCACTTCACTGAGGCGGAATTTGCATTTGTGTGGATTGAGCCTGAGGTTGACTTCTTTTGCTCGCTGAAGCACTTTCCTGAGGTTGGCGTCGTGTTCTGAGATGTCTCGACCGCCTATGATGATGTCATCCACGATCACTGAGCATGGCAGGCCAGCGAATAGCTGTTCCATTGAGCGCTGAAAGACCTCACTGGCAGAGTTAATGCCAAAGGGCATCCGCATGAACCTGTAGCACCCAAATGGAGTGCTAAACGTGGTTAGCAGAGAGGATTGCTCATCAAGACAAATCTGCCAAAAAGAGTTCTTGGCGTCTAAAACTGAAAACACAGTTGCACCTGACATCTTTGCAGCTATCTCTTCAACACTGCGCATAGGGTGGTGGGGTCTCTTTAGCGCTGTGTTGAGGTCTTTTGGATTGATACAGAGCCTGATTTCTTGCTTGTCCTTCTTATGCGCAACCACCATGGATGAGACCCAGTTGGTGGGTTCTGTGACTGGTGTTATCACACATAGGTTCTCCAAACGTTCCAGCTCTGCTTTGACTCTGTCTTGCATTGTAACGGGGATGCGGTGAGCTGGCCTCACTACGG
The DNA here is from genome assembly GCA_023101725.1 of Atherinomorus stipes. Classification (NCBI taxonomy): domain Eukaryota; kingdom Metazoa; phylum Chordata; class Actinopteri; order Atheriniformes; family Atherinidae; genus Atherinomorus; species Atherinomorus stipes. The sequence continues at coordinate 17,396 of JALJCO010005546.1, forward strand.
GATGCACATTTGGGTCGAGAGTCATGGAGTATGTAATGGGAAGTTTTCCAAGGTCGTCACTGAATAATTCTTTGTACTGTGTGAAAATCTCTTTGCTGAAATCAGTGCTGGTTTCCGTGGCAACGTGGTGGACCTCTGAACTCATCTTGACAATTCCCATGTCGATGCACGCTCGGAAGCCCAGGAGTGGCTGCACGCCTCTATCCACAACGAAGAATGGCAGGGAACAGTGTGTCTCTTTAAAACTGCACGGCAGTGTGGCAATACCTGTGGTCTCAATTCTATTGCCACCATAAGCCACAAGACTGGCAGGCTTCTTTGGACGCATAGGCTGCTCCCTGTTGGTCACTTTTTTGAAGGTCTCTAGTGGCAGCACATTGCATTTTGCTCCAGTGTCAACTTTCATTTCTGTAGGTGTGCCATTAATGTTCAGTGTAACAAAACCTTCATCCTTTTCATCAATTTTAGGGACAATACAGTCAATTTCAACACCGTCCACGTAGAATGTCTCGTCCTGGCCCTCTGCAGGCTGATCCACGGCAACGTCATGCACAGATTGCCTGAAGGAATTTCTGATGGAGTGCTTTGGCATTTTGCCTCTGCAGCGGTTTTTATAGTGATTGAATCTGTTGCATTTGTGACATTTCTGTCCAAAAGCTGGACATTTTTCCCTTTTAGCTTCATGGGAACCACCACAGTTGCTGCAGTTTGCGATGTCTTTTGGGGAGGATTGCAGCCTTGACTGAGGATTTTTGTTTGAGACTGGCCTCACTGCATCGACAGCAGCAGCTTGGCCGGCTAATGTTTTGCTGCTTTCTTCTGTCATTTCGTGGATGCGACAAATAGAGATGGCTTTGGCCAGTGTTAACTCACTGTCTCTTAGCAAAGACTTTCTGAGAGAATCGTTGGTGATGCCACACACAATCCGATCAGACTAACTCATCAGTTAAATCTCCAAAGTTGCAGCTCTTTGCCTTTATCTTTAAATCACTGATGAAAGATTCCATGCTCTCACCTTGTTTCTGATTTCTTGAGTGAAACCTGTGTCTCTCCATTGTTCTGTTGCTTTGAGGATTGCAGATCTCTCGGAATTTTCTTTTCAGACAGTCCGGATCCTCCCTTGACTCCGCTGGTGTGATCACTTCTCCATCGCCAGCGAGTACAGCAGCAGCGTACACAAACGAGCGCTCCCGCTCGATGGCTTCTGGCCCGGCGATGTTAAGGAGGATGTACGCCCTTGTCTTGGCTGATTTATCTGAGTGGGCAGCAGCAATGAAAATATCGTACTCCCGTTCAAAAATGCGCCAGTTCTCGGCAACATTTTCATCAAAAAGGACGGGATCAGGCCTACGGAATCCGTCCGCCATTATCTCCAAACACGATGTGTGTCCGACACGAAGCACGAGGGATCCGACAGGGGTACTCACGGAGGGAAAGTCCGTTCTCTATTCTGACACCATGTATAAGTTGTGTGATGCAGCGAAGGATCACAACTGACTTGGTTGCCACGATTAACTTCTTTATTACTTGGCTCACATGAGGTAACACGTCAGGAGCAACTCGGAGGTAGAGGCATCCCATAATAATCGCTAGACCCCTGTTACATCTCTAGTACGGTGGCTCTCAAGGGACAACAGACACAGTCTTTCCAGCTGATCTACAGTGATGTTCTGGCATCCTTCCAGATTCTGTCCCGGTATGATTGAGAGATGAACTGCACGATGATGCGCTGCGAGGATTTCTCCCGATCCGACCGCGGACCCATATAAGTATATGGTTTAAAATGAATGGAGGAAAACATAAAGATGTTCATGTACAAACCAAATGCCACAAACCAACCAACATATCAGTAAAATTATTCAAACTAAAGTGTACACTTGATAAAGCACATATTTGTAACAAGTAAATCAATGAAAACTGTGTAGCCATGGAACATGAATGCTTTTAAAATGTGGAATAAAAAAAAGGAGTGTCACATAGCTTTTATGTTTGTCATTAATTTGGAAGAAATGAAAGAAGAAAAAATATATATACACACACACACACACTACTCACAAAAAGTTATGGATATTTGACTTTTTGCATGATGTCAGAATGAAACTAAAATCCACTACAACATTTCCAGGTGAACTGAATTAAACTTTCTCTAAACTTTTCAATACACGTGTACATTGTTCAATGGTTAAATATTTATCCTGCATCATTCTGTTCTCCAAAAACCGAAAGTTGAATATCCCTAACTTTTTGTGAGTAGTGTATACAGTATAAATGGACTAAATAGCATACATTAAGACCACAGCACAACAGTGCCAATAACAACTATAGAGCACTCCCTCTTATAAGTTATTAGTTATATTTTAATTTCCGCTGTTTCTGTACGTGTGATAACTTCAATGTCCTTTTCTTTGTAGCTTCCGCTGTTAAACAAGCCAGGAACAGGATACGGGCGGGGATGTTGCTGGCTTGTTTAACAGCGGAAGCTACAAAGAAAAGTGTGTTTTAAGCATGTTTTACGCCTATTTCATGACGTCGCCCCGGAAGAGACACTTATTCTGAAGGGTCGCAGAATTGTCTGTAGCACCGGCACCGGCAGCTCTCATGTGGATGTTAGTAGTAAACATTGATGGATAATTACTCCGATCGACGGGATAAAACAGACCAGCCTGTTATGGAGCTGTATGCGCTCGACCCAGAGTCTGATATGGAGTTTGAAGTATACGCAGTACCACAGAAGTACCACAGAGACCCCTGACAAGTAAGTAAATTAGTATAACACCTATATCTTTTATAGTTTCTGATCGGTGTTATAAATATTTGAAGGTCGTGGGTAACACAGCATATGAAGAGACCGTAGTGACTTCTCAGGAGGATTCACTTTATTCAACTCGGAGTTCCAACCTCAACGTCTCATTCAGACTACTCACATTAACTCAAATCCCTCCGCCAAGGAAAAATAGTTCTTAACAGAAAACAGTATCACTGTACAAATAAAAGCCATATGTAAATCAATAAATCTATAAACAAATAATATGGGCGAGCCTAAAGAAAATAAATGTGACATACTTCCCCCTCTTCAAAGGAAATGTCCTCATTTCAATGTATTATTATTTCAATGTAGTCCAAAATAAATCATGTAAATTATTAATAGAATATCACAAAGTGTAGCACAACAACAAATAGGAGCACATATTCAAATATATAACCACTACCCAAATATATCCATCAAGTTAATAATATGGTAAATAAATCTATAAACAAATAAATTCATAAATGTGAACAAAGTTTTTTTTTTTTTTATGAAAGAAAGCGCTGTGGTTTTCGTACAATACGTCCACTCCTTGTAGTAAGTTCACCACTAGCTTCACTAGGGGCTGCAATGTTTCACTTTGGGTTTGCAAAAGTGGACTGTGAGAAACCCGTCCTGTTGGTCTCCTAAATAAAGGTACAGTAGGCCCATTACCTGGTATTGGTTAACAGCGGTTTGGCCAAACAGCAAAGGAAGCGAACCAGACAGTGCAGTATACCTTGGTACAGAATCCATAACAGGTTGAGTCACACCATCAAAAGTCTCTTTCAAGCGGTATGGTTTTAAACGATCATAGTGAATGACTTTTGGTGCAGCCTGAGGATATTTCATGTCTAACAGCTTATATGTGAGTCCATTGTCATCCACAGATACCACTTTAAATGGTCCGATCCAGTTTGGGCAAAGTTTTTGTCTTTGAGTAGTTGGGTCATCTACCCACACAAAATCACCACACACATAAGTGTGGCTTGAACCTAACCTGTTTGTTATAATAATGCTCACGCTTCAGTCTTTGTTCCTCTCGATAAAGTTTTACTGTCTCAAAAGCAGAGTCTAAACGTGAAGCCAGTTCTGAGCCATAGTTTTGTTGATTATCAGGATCTCTAGGTGATGACACGTGAACATGGACTGGCAACCTCGGCTCTCCGCCATGTGCAAGAAAATAAGGTGAATATCCTGTGCTTGAATGAGGTGTAGTATTGAAAGAGAGAACCACAGCTGGTAAATAGTGGTCCCATTCACCTCCATTATCCTGAATAAGTTTAGCCAACTGTTCTTTCAAAGTCCTATTGAACCTTTCCACCATACCGTTTCCTCTTGGGTGATACGGGGTTGTCCTTTTCTTTTTAATGTTCAGTCTCTGACACATTGTCCGAATAATTTCAGACTCATACTGTCGTCCCTGATCAGAAAACAGTTCCTCTGGAACACCATGCTCAGTTATGTACCTTTCACATAGTAACTGTGCCACCGTAACAGCCTTTTGATCACACATGGCATAAGCATTCACATATTTGGTGAAATGGTCTTGTACGACAAGCACATACCTGTTACCAGCAGAAGTTACAGGAAGCTCAGTGATGTCAGTACAAACAAACTGAAATGGACGGTCAGCCTGAATAGATTTTACAGGTGCTCTGTGTGGTGGTAATCTATGGTGTTTGACCTGCTTTTATGTTGAAAGGGGTGGGACAGGAAATGTTCTGGTGAGTTGGTGTAGTTCCGGTTATGGCGGTGGTGCAGAATAAAAGACAAGACGTTTTCCCTCGTTAACTGTGGCAGTGAATCCTTAACGCACAACACGACATGGTGTCAGAAGTGCTGCTGCAGCTGAAGATACACACGTGAGAGGAATAACGTGAGACGGTTCAATCCAGCGGGATGGATGATAACGCGGGCACGTCCGGCAACCAGCCTGTACAGCAGCAGCAGGCCGCGTCAGCACCGCCGAGCGCCACCTTCACCATTCAGCCGCCCGAAGCGTTCGACTTCACTAAACCACTGGACTGGGAGAGGTGGATTCGGAGGTTTGAACGTTTCAGATTAGCTAGCAATCTTCACTTGAGCTCAGAAGCTAATCAAGTCAACACGCTAATCTATTGCATGGGCGATGAGGCTGACGATATTCTACGCGGGCAAAGTCTTTCAGAGGCGGAAAGACAGCAGTATGGCAGAGTAAAACAGATGTTCGAGTCCTACTTCGTGCCCAGGAAAAATGTCATATATGAAAGAGCAAAATTCAACCAAAGAACACAACAAGCTAATGAAACCGTGGACTCTTTCATTACCACATTATATGCTTTAGCAGAAAACTGTAACTACGGAGCTCTTCATGACGAACTGATTAGAGACCGTTTAGTGGTGGGTCTGAGAGACACAGGTCTCTCAGAGCGAATGCAACTAGACAAAGATCTGACGCTTGAAAAGGCAGTCAATATGGCAAGACAGTCTGAAGCCATAAAAAGGCAGCAAACAGATCTCAGAGGAGAAAATAAAAGAGACATTGATGCTGTAACGGCAAAGAAAAAGGTGCATAAGCAAGCCACACACAAAGCATCTTACCAAGTCAAGAAAACAGCAGCTACATCAAAAGTGAAGAGTGACAATCTCTCGTGTTACAGATGTGGAAAGTTCCCCAGCCATGGAAAATCACAGTGCCCAGCCAAAGATGCAACATGCCACAATTGTGGAAAAACAGGTCACTACAGCAAAGTGTGTCGGTCAGCTAAGACTGTGCATGCAGTAGGAACAGATAATACTGTTGATGATGTTCCTCTGTTTTTAGGTTCAGTTAATGCAGGCACAGACCCTTGGTTTGCAGACTTGACCGAAGGTCAATACAGCGTGAGGTTTAAAATAGACACAGGTGCAGATGCAACTGTCATTTCAGCTAAGACCTACCACAGTATCGCTAAGGGCACTCATCTAGCCAAACCAGACTTACCACTCCTAGGTCCAGGTGGCAAACCCCTGCCAGTATTAGGTATGTACACAGAGACTTTGAGTAAAAATCCAGGAAAAGGTGTATGTACTTGAGGACCTCCACACAGCTTTACTAAGCAGACCTGCATGTGTTAAGCTCAACTTAGTATCCAGAATGGACAGTATTGATAAAACTGTGATGGTTGAGTCTTACCCAAAACTGTGTCAGGGTCTGGGATCCTTACAGCAGCCATACACCATCAAGCTGAAGCCAGGTGCCACTCCCTTCTCCCTTGCAACTCCAAGACGAGTTCCTATCCCCCTTATGGAGAAAGTGAAGGCAGAGCTCATGCGAATGGAGAGTCTTTCTGTCATTTCTAGGATCGAGGAGCCAACGGAGTGGTGTTCGGGCATGGTCCCAGTACCTACCAAAAACGGCACAGTGCGCATATGTGTCGACCTTACTCACCTTAACGAAGCAGTCTGCAGGGAGAAATACATCCTGCCCTCAGTAGAGCAGACTCTTGGTTCCCTTGCAGGTGCTCAGGTCTTCAGCAAGCTTGATGCTAATAGAGGATTCTGGCAGATTCCTCTGTCCCCAGAATCTGCAAAGTTTACAACCTTCATAACACCCTTCGGACGGTTCTTCTTCAACAGGCTTCCTTTCGGCATAGCATCGGCTCCAGAGCACTTCCAGCGGAGGATGTCCCTCATATTGGAAGGACTTCAGGGCGTGGTCTGTCACATGGATGACATCCTCATCTGGGGAAAAGACCAGACTGAGCACGACACAAGACTCCACACTGTCCTACGTAAACTCCAGGAAGCGGGTGTTACGCTGAACATGGAAAAGTGCGAGCTGAGCAAAAGTGAAGTCAAGTTCCTGGGTCATGTTCTGTCTACAGATGGAGTGAGGCCAGACCCGGAGAAAACACGTGCTGTTGCGGACTTGAAAGAACCATCCAACGTCGGAGAAGTTCGCAGCTTTCTGGGGATGGTTAATCAGCTCGGGAAATTCATCCCCGGACTTGCAGAAAAAGATAAGCCGCTGCGTGATTTACTCTCTAAAAAGAATCAGTGGGTTTGGGGCACTGCTCAACAAACAGCGTTTGATCAACTAAAAAAAGACCTGACATCCCCCCCCATCTTGATGCTGTATGACCCCAATAAAGAGCTGAAAATGTCAGCAGATGCATCATCGTATGGCTTGGGTGCAGTCCTCTTACAAAGAGAAGGAGAGGAGTGGAGACCGGTTGCGTACGCATCACGCTCGATGACTGAGACAGAGCAGAGGTACGCGCAAGTGGAAAAAGAAGCTTTGGGATTAACATGGGGCTGTGAGCGGTTCAAAGACTTCCTCATCGGGAGACATTTTTCACTGGAAACTGATCATAAGCCGCTTGTCAGTCTTTTGGGTCACCAAGCTCTAACTGATCTTCCTCCCAGAATCCAAAGATTTCGACTCAGGCTAATGAGGTACAGCTACTCCATCTTCCACACCCCAGGCAAAGCACTACTAACAGCTGATACACTCTCTCGGACACCTGTCAACAAAAGTGTTGAGGACTCTGATAAAAGCTTCATGGAGGACACTAACATCTATGTGGATGAGATTATGAAAAACCTGCCCTCCAGTTCATCCTACCTAACACAGCTGAAAGAACAGCTTAAGGAGGACAGCGTTTGTGCAGACATTATGTCTTTTTGCCAGAAAGGCTGGCCAGATCGCAGCCAACTAACGGGGTCTCTGAAAAGCTACTGGCCAGAGAGAGCTCTACTTACTGTTCATGATGGTTTGCTTCTTAAGGGCTCTAGACTGGTAGTTCCCACAGCCATGCGCACTTCAGTGCTGAACTCAATCCATGAGGGACACCAGGGTATGACAAAATGCAGAGAACGAGCCAGAGAAGCAGTGTGGTGGCCAGGCATAGGCTCCCAAATAAATGAACTTGTCAGAGACTGCAAAATCTGCATCCAGGAAAGAGTCAATCCTGCTGAACCTCTGATGTCCAGTGAGTTTCCTGACAGGCCCTGGCAGAATGTGGCTGCGGACATATTTAACTTGAACGACAGCAACTATCTGTTAGTGGTGGATTATTATTCAAGGTACGTGGAAGTGGCAAAACTAACCCCAGCTAGATCTGAAGATGTGATTATACATCTCAAATCTATATTCGCACGGCACGGCATCCCAGAACTCTTTTTCAGTGATAACGGTCCACAGTTTGCCAGCCAACAGTTTGTGAACTTTGCATCAGCATATGGGTTCAAACACGTCACCAGCAGTCCCAGGTTTGCTCAAAGCAATGGGGAGGCAGAGCGCCATGTGCAGACAGTCAAAAGACTGTTAAAGAAAGCTTCAGATCCTTACCTTGCTTTGCTTGCTTACAGAGCAACACCTTTATCCTGTGGCTACAGTCCGGCACAGCTCCTTATGGGGCGAAGACTTCGAACACCAATACCTCAGCTCCCATCTCTGCTCACGCCGGACCCTCCTGACAGACATGGTGTAGCGAGCAAAGAGAGAGAAAGGAGGAAGAAGGATGCTGCATCTTTCAACAGGAGACATCGTGCACGAGATCTGAGCCCTCTGACTCCAGGACAGCAAGTGTGGGTGACTGATGCAAAAACTCCAGCAACTGTAGTGTCCACCCATTTCACTCCACGTTCATATCTTGTGGACAGTCCTTCAGGTTCCATCAGGAGAAACAGACGCCATCTTGTCCCCCTGCCGGGGTCTACCTCCCTCTCAAAGACAGTTGACATGCCCTTACTGCCTGAAAAAGCAGCACCTGCTAGCCAAGCTCATCCTAGTTCCTCTGACGAGGCTCAAGAAGGGACTCAAGCACCCCTCACACCTGGTCTAGTCAGAACCAGGTTTGGCAGAGTTGTTTACAAGCCAGTAAGACTGAATTTGTGAAGCTGTTACTTGAAATAAGCTAATGTGGAAAAAAAACATTCAAGAAGAGAATGCGTTCCAGAATTCTTAAAGATTTAAAGAATGGGTTTGTTTTGGGGTTTTTTTTGTAAAGGGATGGTTACCTCTGAAAAAGGGGAGATGTGGTGGTAATCTATGGTGTTTGACCTGCTTTTATGTTGAAAGGGGTGGGACAGGAAATGTTCTGGTGAGTTGGTGTAGTTCCGGTTATGGCGGTGGTGCAGAATAAAAGACAAGACGTTTTCCCTCGTTAACTGTGGCAGTGAATCCTTAACGCACAACACGACACTCTGTGTTGTGGCACTGGCTTTCTGAAAGATTCACATGACTTGCATAAATTACAGAAATCCTCTATATCAGATCGCATTCCTGGCCAATAACATATTAATAAAGCTTTCCTGAATGTGCGCTCAGCACTGTAATGACCAGAACAAGGGTTACCATGAAGAAAATGCATTGTCTTAGTAACAAGTGAAGATGGTATTAACACTTGATAAACCTCTGGTTTTTCTGGTGTACTCTTACCTTTTCGACAAAGTAAGTTATCACATAACACTAGCTTAGGGAACTGCCACCACAGTTTTCTCTGAGCTTTACCACTGACTTGTCTTAAGAAAGGACGTTTCTCGTTTTGCACCCAGCTATACACTTCTGAAAGATCTGGATCAGAAAGTTGTGCTGAAACCATGTCAGTGTTATTGATTAAAGAAGTCTGTGGTAATGTGTTAATACCTGTAGTAACCTGTGGAATATCACTGTCCACAAAACACACATGAGCTGGTACATTAGTCTTTCCAGAAGACTGCAGGGCTAAATCTGGCTGTTCTGAGTTTGACCTTGGTTTATCTGCAGTACCAGTATGAGTGTGACTGTCAGGAGAGGGTGGAACAGTTACTTCTGTCGGGTCCGGTGTTAAAACTGGTATCCGTGACATAGCATCAGCAATGATGTGCTTCTTTCCCTCTCTGTGAATGATGGTCCATTGGTAAGGGTCCAATTGACCTATGGCTAAGCCACGCCCCCTCCACTCACTCGGACAAACAACATTCGGTGACAGGCGCTATGTGACATCTCGGGAGATGACAGCTGTCAACACGGACAACAGACGCGTGATCAGACAGAGAAACCATGACGAGATAAATTAAAAAACATAAAAACAATACAAACAAACAAAAAGAAATTTCACAAGTCTTAAACTGGGAGTAGAAATCAGCCTGTGAATCTCTGAATGTGACTCGTGTCGCTCCCTCAGTTTCTTGCACAAACTACTGCACGGCTGCTGTTGTGCCAAAAAGTGATCATCTGACAAAAACTGATCAAACAGCCACGGAAGCGGAGCAGTCTGGCTGCAGCTTGGAAGCCAGAGGCGTGTCGTTATCGACGTTACTACACGACACCTGTACTACATGACAGCGTCTTATGTACCGTTACCACGTACCAAAACTAGCATGTTTAGCTAGCGTTAGCCAACTTAAACTAACGTTAGGGAAGGTAACTTCATATTTCTTTCAAGCAAAGTGACAACATGTTGCCTCGAATACGATGTTCCCTTACCTTAGAACAGATGTAGACATCCTTGTTCATTTTATCCACGTTCAGTTGATGTTGTGGTCTGCCGCATAACTTTGGCTTGATGTGACTTGGTAAAAGTAAAAAAAATACGCCCTGTCACCCAGCCTCTCAGGATACCTAGTATCGGAGTTGCATGTACCCCATGCACACGTTTGACCATTTTAAACTAAAAAGAACACATAAAAACGAACAAAAACGGACAAACTTCAATGCATTTCAATGGACGTTCAAGCAGAGAATGTCCGAGTGTATGGGATAGCTGTGCGCACTGTGATTGGCTCATCGCGTTTGGGGGCGTGGTTTAGCCATAGGTCAATTCCAACGCCCAACGACCGCGACGTCCTGTGGGATCAGGATTGGTCAGTGATTATGCTAAAAGGATTACAGCTCAGGTAATGTCTGAAATGTCTAACTGACCACACAATAGCATACAGTTCTTTATCATATGTAGACCATTTTTTCTCTGTTTTTGACAGTACATGACTTGCATATGCTACCACTCTTTCCTGTCCATTTTGTACTTGAGAGAGCACTGAACCAACTGCAAAATTAGATGCATCTGTACTCAAAATGAATGGCTGGTCAAAGTTGGGAAATGCCATGACTGGAGGTGACATGAGTGCCTCCTTTAGAGTCTGAAAAGCACCTGAACAATCCTCAGTCCACTCAAACTCTGTTTGCTTTTCTGTCAGTCTGTGAAGAGGTTGTGCTATAAAAGCATATCTGTGCACAAAACGTCTATAATACGAACAAAGTCCCAAAAATGCACGTACTTCAGTTGGAGAACGAGGCACAGGCCAGTCACGGATACGTTCACTCTTAACTGGATCCAGAGTCAGTCCATTACGAGACACCACATGTCCCATATACTTAACTGTGGACTTACAAAAGTCACATTTCTTAGGGTTCAGTTTTAAACCTGCTTGTCTTAAACGACTGAGAATGTCAGTGAGGTTTTGTAGATGATCATCAAAGTTTTTCCCCATGCAAATAATATCATCCAGATAAATTACATAGGTAGTCCAATGAAGCCCTCGTAAAACCAGCTCCATAAGTCTCTGAAACGTCGGTGGTGCGTTTTTAAGTCCCATAGGCATCACCTTAAATTGATAAAGGCCATCACCTGTTGTAAATGCAGTCTTGTGCATATCTGCAGGATCCATTTGTACTTGCCAATACCCACTTGACATGTCCATAGTGGAGAAGTACTGAGAGCCAGAAAGCGCGTCCAGACTATCATCTACTCTTGGCAGAGGATGTGAGTCAGTAATGGTGGCTGAGTTGAGTTTTCTAAAATCAACACAAAATCTGTATGAACCATCTTTCTTTCTCACCATAACTACAGGACTCGCCCAGGGGCTTGTACTGTCCTCTATCATGTCCTGTGCTTTAAGAGTTTCAACTTGATGATGGATTTCAGCTTTCAGGGCAGGAGAGGTGCGATAAGCCCTTTGTGAGATTGGTCTTTCACAGTCTGTGGTAATTTTGTGGGTAACTAACTTGGTTCTGCCAAAGTCGTGTGAGTGTTGACTAAACACATCAGTAAAAGAAGTTAAAGTGTCTTTCAGCTGTTTTTGTTGAGTCTGTGTCAAATCTGGGTTTGTCACATCTGGGATAATGACTGGCTTTGGAATGGCTGGTGTTTGAATGTTAACATTACAGACTGAATTATCCATAACATGAAACTCACTCTGTCCATCTTTTGTGAAAGCGTGAAAATTTCCAATTTTTGTACCTGCATGTAACTTGACTTCACTGTGAGAGAGATTAGCTACCTTTACAAAAGTAGATCCTCTCTCTACTATGGCTACTGTCCATGCAAAACCCGCAAAACCTTTTCCACATCTATTAGAAATGTATCACTCATAGCTGTTTGTTCTTCAGTGTCATGGTCTTTATGGGCCCTAGTAGAGTCAGTAGCTGGCAATTGACCCTCATTGACAACTACTGGTAGTTTACCTGACTTGAACTTGGACGTGATGGAGACTGGAAGCGTACACGCCCAGGACTGGGAGAGCACCGGGAGCGACCTCCTTCGAGGCGGTCTGGAGAACGACCACGATTGATGTTGCCTCCCCGTGAAGAGTAACTGTGAAAAGTGATCTGATGATCCAGATCGAGCGTATTGATCCTTCTGATGATGATACTCCTCTTCGTCCTGACGAGATGTCCTGCGGGAGCTGCGATTGCAGTCGTAGGATTCTCTGCGCCGTTGTGGAGATCCATAATAGCCGTCAGTGTAGCGGTCCTCACGCCGTCCCTCGGGAGTAGAGCTCCTGCGACGAAAACCTTGGTCACGTGTGTCATGCTGATGGCGATCCACTGCCAGCTGCAGTTGCTCAACTTTATCAGAAAGCGTTTCAATTGTCTTTAATATTTTCTTCATCTCATCTGCATTTGTAGAGTTGACACCCAGCGAAGCAGGTGCAGGATGAGATGCAGGCGACACAGATGAAATAGCAGGGTAGACTGGGGTGGTAGGGAAAACCTGCATCAAACCAGGAGCAGCAAACATTTTACTGGCCTGATAAGCAGCCTCTATCTGGATGGCAAACTGAAGAGCTTCCTCCAGCGTTTTTAAGCCCTGTTCATGGCAACGAAGTTGTAAATATGGGTCAAGTCCAGCAATAAAGCGCCTGAATTTTTCTCCATTCTTTGCATTCTCACCATAAGTGGGAAAAGCCTCATCCACAAGTCGAGTGATTTCTGCAGCAAAAACAGGTAATGCCTCTCCTGGGTTGCGAGTTCGGGCATTAACGTAGCTCTGAAAAGTAGACAAATAAGCTGTTTGTCCAAAAACACTCTTAAGTTTCTCTTTAGTAGCTTCAAAGTCCGCTTTGGTTGCCTCCGGTAAACTGTCCCAATAACTGAAAGCTGCACCACCCAAACACGTCGGTAGCAGGGTTGCTAAAGTGTCATAATCGGCATCGGGGTTAGCACCTACAGTCACTTCAAAACGACGGCACCATCGGGAAAAATCCTCCTTTCCGTCTCCCATAAAGATTTGCCGGTATTGGGGAATGGCACGACGTCCCATGTGAAAAGGCAATTCGTCCCAAAAGTTACTTGCCATAGTTGCGAGTGTGAAAAGTCTTTCACCTCAAACTTCTTTGATCTGTAAAAGGGAAAAGAAATGTCCGTTGCGTTAACTGCCGTCCGCTTTCCGTAATGTTAGCCTAGCTGCAGCACTCACGGTAACTTCTCCCACAGAAATAAAAAAAAAATCCTTGATACCTTTTCAAAATGCTGAAACTCCACAAACCCGCTGCCACCAGTATAACACCTATATCTTTTATAGTTTCTGATCGGTGTTATAAATATTTGAAGGTCATGGGTAACACAGCATATGAAGAGACCTTAATGACTTCTCAGGAGGATTCACTTTATTCAACTCTGAGTTCCAACCTCAACGTCTCATTCAGACTACTCACATTAACTCAAATCCCTCCGCCAAGGAAAAATAGTTCTTAACAGAAAACAGTATCACTGTACAAATAAAAGCCATATTTAAATCAATAAATCTATAAACAAATGATATGGGCGAGCCTAAAGAAAATAAATATGACATTAGCGAACAAATCATAGCCTAACAGTTAGCATTGAGCTGAGAGATGTGTTGACTCACCAGTGTTGTTGTCAGTGGCGTGCACAGGTAAACACTAGGTGGTGCTGAAGCACCTGCCCTTTGCCCTCTGAACCTAGCAAGTGCCCTTTTGAAAGTTCGTTTTTTTGTGTGGTTTTTTTGTGTTGTTTTTTTTTGTGTGTGTTTTTTTCACAATGTACGTGGCCCATGCTGAAACGATCATCTATAAAGCTCAGCAATTAAAAGTGTGATAATATTGCCCCAAAATTGATATTTGCTCCACCCCCCACCCCACCCTGCTCAGCGTGAAGTGCAGAGCGAACGCAAGCAGCAGACACGCGCAGCTGCAGCTCACCTCTCCTCCCCCCATGCCCCGCCAGACAGGTAACACACAGATGAATGAGTTGAGTTTGTCCCCTCATCTGCCCTCTGATGTCAAGTTATAACTTGCATTTATGATTTATTTGCCTCTGTGGTGAAGCAGCTGTCATACAGCCGCATAGCTAAGCAGAAATTAACCGACTGCTCACCTGCTTAGCAAGCTAGCCGCTAGCTAAAATCAATAACAGATATGACGTTATGACCATCGGTAGAGTTTGTCAGTGGTGCAGCATGTCAGTCTAACAGCAGTCTTAAGCTGAATATTTAGGAGGGTATTGTGTAGGTCTGCATCAGGCTACATAATTAACACAGTAATTTATTTTCCAAATGACAAATGCAGAAAAAGTAGCATGGTGTCTTGTTGTCATGTGTGCAAGCAGTCTCATTCATACTGTTGGTCACTCTTTATTTACCAATGGGCCCTATGCATGACTCCACTATTTTCTGAACTTTAACACAAAGTGGTTTGGCTATTAAATCAGGTATGAAACCGTTTTAGCTGATTATATGATGTTGTACAGTACCAACCAAAAGATATTTATGTTACAAGACTTGCAGTAATCTTGTATTTACCTTAAAAGGCTATTATTAAATCTTAAAAATAGGCTGTTATTACAAGTATTATTCTATTCTAGGAAGCTACAGCAGGGAAGCAGCTCTGTGCTTCCTGCAATAGAACGTCTACCAGCATGGAAGATAAGGGAGATGAATCCTAGAATACTCAGATAAAGCTATGGTGCAGCTGCTGGTTTAGAGGGGCGAAGAAGAACTGATCACCTTGCGCGTTTTTATAGTAGGAACTGCGTCAGGTTTCAGAAGTAATCCCAGAGAAAAAAACACTTTACTGCCCGAGATTCATGAAGTTATCAGGAGTGAAGTTCACACACAAAGTTGAGTTTTTTGTCTGCTCCTGAAGTTATAATCCAACCACTTCTGGCAAGTCGATTCATCCAGTACAACAAATAAACTCCCACGCTGAACATAACCACGCTGAACTTAACTGCATTTTTCCCAACTTGCTGTCCTCTAGAGCTTAAAAAAAAGGAAGAAAATTCTCCTGAACTCTGGAGCAAACGTCTGTTAGCTGATGGCTGCTTGTCTCTGAGGAAATCTTCCTGCAGGTGTTAGTTTCTTCCTCAGAGAGTGTGTATAGGATTCTCTGAGTTTCTGTTCAACAAGAGGGGTCTTGCTAGATGTTGCGCATGCGTGTTTGTCACTTTGTGATTGGTGCCACGTTCATACGTAACGGGGTGGTTCGTCAGTCGTTTGCAGGGAGGTAGCGCCTGGTTTAAATATTCATGTAGATTACTCAAATATGCATGAATCAAGAAAAATAACGATTTAAATCATTTCTTGATGAGGAAATAACACACTGACTTGCTGAAAAGCTCTTAAAAGTCCATTTTTCATGATAGGGCTCCTTTAATCTAGACCAGGGCTGTACAGTGCGAGCGTTTTACTCGCATATGCGCCTAAAAATATATTGGTGCGAGTACCGGGAAAAAAATGGGAGCACGCGTGCGAGTATAGATTTCATTCCTCTAATTTACACTTTGCTCCTAAATAAGTCAGGATTGATTTAAAGTGGAAATGAAACTGCCAACGAAACTAAATTTATTAATACATGAAAAATATGAGCAAATCAGAGAAAAACGTAGCAACGTTTTTATGGTCAGGACGCCGCCATGCGGCAGCTTTGAAGTCACCGCGTTGCGCTCCAGCTCCACATTGAACCATCGGTATCACCAGCCACACAACAACTAACAACCGTAACACAATTTAGAAGATGGACATAATGAAAGGTGAAGCTGAAAGGCCAGTCCAGCATCCAGATTCTGTTGCAGATGCTTTCCAGTCCGTAGACCGTGTGACTAGAGAGGAAGCCGGGGCTGATCTATAGCGGAGCGGGGAGTCCCGGATAGAAACAGTTGACGGTCATGTCAGAGAAACCTGCTGCAGAGCTGTTCCGATCATCGGACTGTAGCGAAGGGATTTATGAGTGTTGCAGATTGAGGTGTTTCTAATAAGATGCTTAAAGAAGAACAGAGTTGGTGAACTACGCAGCGATGTTTGTAAGGACCGATACCGCAGATACCGATACCGGTAAACGAAGCTCCGCTGGTGATATTAAAAACACTCAGAGCAGCTTCAGGCTTTCCTCTGCGGGCCTCTAGTTTACCAGACTCCAAGTCTTCAGATCATTTTCCTCATTTTCTCTATAAAATGTTCACACATGATCAGGAGTCAGAGGTTTCCTCTTCAGAGCTGCACCAACCAAACTGGTGACGTCAAAGCTTAGCTTTGCAAGCATCTTTGTGGGCTCTAAATAATAATGATAATAAAAGATCATGATTATCATTATCATCACCATCATCATCATATTAATAATGATACATCTGGGAGATTTTCTGATTGAAGGTGATGTTTGGTTACAGCTGTAATCTAAACCATTAGACGTCTCTTTTACATCGTTAGCATGGCTAGTCCAGCTTTTCTTCCATGTAGTGAAACCAATAATGAGTCTCTGGGTTTTTATGAGAACGTCTGCAGTCATGAGAACAGATATGGGGGTTCACAACATGGCAGCTTCTCTCCATATTGCTGTTTAACAAAGATTAAATGAAGAGGTTACCTGCTGCTGACAGTTAAGTGTCTGCAGAAGAATAATCAGGGAGCAGGTGTTATCGCCCCCTACAGTCATAAGTTTTCATGGGTCACAGGTTTTGCTGTAACACCGGTTTGGTGCCCTTTTTAACAACAATGCATAATGCAAAATCAACATCCATACTAGAGCCCACCTGACCCAGACCAACCCCACCCAGACCAAATCCTGCTGTGGACCACTGGATGGACACAGCCAAGTGTGGCAGGGACAACAAAAAACTGTAGGACAGGGAAGTTCTCTGTATTTAAAACTGTTTGTTTTTCAGTGTAATGCATCATTTGGCCTATTGCCCGGGCGAAGGTTATTATTATTAATATTTAAATGTGCTATTTAAGAAAATTCATAGTGCTCCTTAATGTGCTCCTAAATTATTTCATTTGGGAGCACTAGTGCTCCTGGTGAAAAAGCTAAGCGTACAGCCCTCATCTAGACCCATACTTGCAGTTTCAATAACTATTCCTTGCATTCTTAAATGAGCAACAGGTGCCCTTTCTAATAAACAGACCCAGTGAAAGTGCATTGTTTACAGTGGATCTAATTCCAGTTTGGTCCCAGTATAACGTCATCGCGGCAGTCACAGTTTATGGAAACTGTCCAGTAAACGTCTCATTCTTCTCCAGAACACATTCAGTTGTCATCTGATGGAGTTACATTACTTTAGAGTATGAACTAAAGATACCAAAAAGCTCACGTTGCTAACATGTTTGAGGTACCTCTTTTTTGGAGATGGACGACACCTCTGTCTCACAGTACAGTAGATCCAGTCCTTGTAGCTTGGTGAGGATGGGGAAACTCACTACTGGGCCCTCCATTGACAAAATGCTTTCACAAAAAATATAGCATTTATTGAACACCCTGACCTCTTATGTACCATTACCTAGTGATGGTCAAATGAAGCTTCATGAAGCATTGAGACTTTCCAGCCAATTGGTTTAGGAAAAGGTTCAGTACTCGGAGTTTCATTCATATTCCTCTTTAGTGACATCGAGTGTCCAAATGTGTCCACAGCAGGCCGAACAACTCTGCATTCAAACCATCCCATTAGTGCCCATGACCAGGAAATAAAGGATTTATCTAATAAATTATCTGCATCCAACAAATACAATGTAGATTATCCGTACCTTTAAGTATTTGACTTATAATAGGTATGGTTTGAAAATAAAATGTTTCAAAATATGAAAGAAAGCACGGGCGGGATTTGAACCACAGACTCCCGAGTAAAAGGTTATCACACTAACCACTGTACCATGGGTACACATTGAGTAATCACCACATGATCTATCTCAGATCCAATGACGGCATTCTGCCATGTCATACTATTTCATATTTGGCATGAATTAACTGTTGTGATCGGGAGAATTACTTGTGTATTGAGTGCAGCGCTTATGGAACTCCACATATGAGGTGACATGGGGCTGAAATCTGTTTATTGATGAAGAGGAGCGTCTTCAGTGTTCTGTTTGGCGACTTAATAATCTTCAAATCATGGGCATGTGATGCAGGGCAAAGCTGGTAATACTGTTGATTTCTGTGACCGTATGTCAGCGGATCTTTTTGTCTGCATTTTCAGCTCGGATAAATTATTTGTCAACTTCAATCTAGCGACTTCCGAATGTGTCTTATGTAGATCGTGAAACACAGACCGACACGTTACGTCATCTGCACAAACCGAGGCCTTGTTTTGCATTGGTCAGGTGATTCCTATGCTGATGACACAAGCTCCGAAACGAAGCTTCATTAGGAACGCCCCCTTTTACTCGACACGCGCTTCGGAGTCTCAGTTCATCGGGCACATCACTACCATTACCATAGACTTACCGAAGCACAAAAACTAGCATGTTTGGCTAGCGTTAGCTCGCTTAAGCTAACGTTGGGATGTTAAAGATAACTATCTTTCTTTCCAGCAAAGTGACAACATGTTGTCTCAAATAGTATGTTGCCTTACCTTAGAACATATGTAGACATCCTTGTTAATTTTATCCATGTTGAGCTGATGTTGTGGTCTGCCGCATAACTTTATCCAAAGCAGACACTTTTCTCGGTTGAGATGTGGCTTTGGAAAGGGCAAAAAAATACACCCCGTCGCCCAGCCTCTCGGGATACCTAGTATCGGGGTTGCATGTGCCCCATGCACACCGTTTGACCATTTTAAACTAAAAATAACACAAAAAGACACCTAAAACCTAACAAAAACAGACTAACTTCAATGCATTCCAATGGACGTTCAAGCAGAGAATGTCCGAGTGTATTGGGTTAATGTGCGCACTGTGATTGCCTCATCGCGTCTGGGGGTGTGGTTTAGCCATAGGTCAATAGGGCTTGGGACAAATGTATCTATCTGCGGCTTGCAACCCAGTGGGCGTGTCATATAGTGGGCGTGTCCTATAGTGGGCGTGTCGCATAGTGGGTGGGTCTGGTTAGGTTTAGGGGATGGGTCAGGGGTAGGGCTAGATTTTACCGTGCTCTCATTGGTCTGGTGGGCGTGTCGTCGAGTAACGTCACACTATGACACGCCAACTCTACGACACGCCCCTGTCTTGCGAGCCGCAGATAGACCCTTCTCGCTTGGGAACCAACGTCACAGCGCAATGCATTGTGGGAGGTAAGCAACATGCCGCTGCCATTTTTTGAGGCCAGCGGGAGAGACCGACTTAGAACAAGAAAACGGCAGGATGCTTAAAGTTTAAAAAGAAAGAAAAGACCGGTACCAAGATAAACTTCTTCCCGAGGCAAGGAGACGCTATCTGGAGAAGATTGCCAATATTTTCACATACTTGGTCTGTGGCGCGAGTGCCTACACTTCGTCTCAGTTTCAGAGTTACGTCCCTGGAAGCTCATGCACAGTTAACGAACGGCTGGGTCCAAGATATGGAAGCCTGCAAACTGATGGGCTCAGACAACATCGTCATTGGTAAGCATCTAAGTGGCTCGGCTAAGTGCTTTTCCAGGGTTCCATTCATTCATGTGTTTGAATGAGGCTTCCTTGTAGCCTGTTGGCATGCTAACCGCACTATAAACAGAGGCTATGTTACAAAATAAAAAGGTAGCTTTACAGGCAATTTCTATGAAAAGTGGGAGAAAGTATGAAGGCAATGGTCCAATTATGACACATATTTGCACTTACCGGAATGAAAATGCCTAGAACACACGAGGTAGGATGGGATGTTACTAAAATGTATGTCTGTGCCTTGCAGCTGCTATCCATGCCATCCGCCTCCTCCTGGTTTCTTCTGACACAAGACTCCCTTGATTTTGATTGTATGTTGGAAACGGAAAAAAAATGAAAAATAAAAAAAGACGGCCAGTTTTCAGTTTTTTTTCCAGATCAATCGTGCAGGAAAATTGCAACCCACATCACAGCAAAGGTTCGGGAGGCAATACCATGCTGACATTCCTCCACTCCGACATGGCCCCAAACTGTCAAAATAGCAACAACTAAAAATTTCGACTAAACGTCTCATCATTCTGGCATTTTTTTCATCCTATGGTCGAAATGACATCCCACGATTCAGATCATTCCTTTAAAAACCAACTCCGGCATTCAGATTTTTACGTACTTTTACAGCTTCAGCTTTACTCCACAACCTTTGCAAAGCAACGTAATCTGTTATCAAAATCTCCTGAAGCGGGAAGTATGATCTGCCTCCAGCTGGTCTGAAACATGTTAAATTCATGTCTGAATCTCAGGATCACTGACTGTCAGCAGAAAAATCACCGTCAGTCACCGCAGCTGGAGCAGAGCTCTCCACAGAGCCGTGCGTCTTTGCGCGCACTGGCATCATAATGCAACATTAATAACTGCAGTTACAGATATCAATGATGGCGCTGCAGGTGACACCTGAAGTCACTGACTAATTCTAGCGAAAACGTGTGAATAATGTTCAGTCTCCATGCTGTACAGCAGGGGAGGGCGCATCATTGTGCGCATTTATGGATGCCGGCATTACACTTTTTTTTTTTTTTATCTTCAGACGCAGCGGCTCGTCCAGATTCAGTGAAATGGTTCGGAATGAAGCCACATCCTCCAGATAAACACTGAGCTCCATCAGAACTGTTTAAAAATCTGATTTCAGAAGCTAAAACTTTATTTTGGAAATTAATCAGAACACAGTTAAAGAAATCACCAGCGCGCTTGCTGTTGGCACAATTTAAAAAGCAGTAGGAGAAGATTGCCCACTGTACTGTTAATTATGTCTGTTCTTTTAGCTTTTTTTTTTTTTTTTAAATGCTTTTTAATATATATTTTAGATAAGTAATCTATTTGCCATCATTGTGTCCTCTTGTCTGTTTATATGCAAACGCACTGCAGTTTCAAATTTGGAGGGTTTGGAGGGGAAACTGGATTTCATTCCTTGGCATTTTACCAAATTACCAAATTGTGTGTTGTGGCAGCAAATATTTATTCATTTGCAGAAGCTAAACTCCTCATGAGGCTCTCTTCATCGTTTGCAGTTCAGCACCGGACAGCGCCGAGCCAGAGACTCTTATTAACACACGTTTCCTTGCACGGAAAGCTTTGTTGGAATGGTGGGACGTTTGTGTGCCAGAATAGCGGGATTTCGGGATGGTAGAATGTTGAAATGACAGTATATCGGAATGCCAGCATGTAACCAGCAAATTCTAACCATGTTGCGTAAGTAGCCCGACTTCAAACAATGGCCTTCAAAAATGGAGAATCCTCACGTCGATTCCCGCTGTGCTTACGCTGTGACGTCACGTTTCCAAGCCCTA